>PVIR01000438.1:0-84688 GCA_004026965.1 Petromus typicus
AATCCTCCTGCCTCTGCCTCCCGAGTGCTGGGATTACAGGCGTGAGCCACCATGCCCGGCACTGTGGTATGTGGTACTGGTTGCTGCTGGGTGTGGGTCTCCACACCCAGTATTGTTATGTGGTTACCGGGGAATCGAACCCGGGTCCTTGCGCTTGCAAGACAGGCGCTGGAACCACTGAGCTAACTCCCCGGCCCCATTTTTTTTTTTTTTTTTTTTTTTAGGTTTTTTGAGACAGGGTCTCATTTGTGGTTCAGGCTGGTCCTGAGCTCAGCCTCAAACTCACATCACAGCAATCCTCCTGCCTCTGCCTCCCGAGTGCTAGGATTACAGGCGTGAGCCACCACGCCTGGCACTGTAGTATGTGGTACTGATTGCTGCTGGGGTGAGTCTCCACGCCCAGTATTGTTATGTGGTTACAGGGATCAAATCCGGTCCTTGTGCTTGCAAGACAGGCGTTGGAACCACTGAGCTATATCCCCGGCCCTCAATATCAAATTTAAGAAAATCTGTTCTTTTAAAAAATATAAGCCTTAACATTTCAATTAAGTAATTAATTTTCAGTACTATATATTGAAGACAACTCTAAATCTGTCAAAATGTAAACCATTATGAAAGCTTGGAGTCTTTTACTTTTAGTAGAGTAGAACTGCTTCTCTAAAAAATTGTGTTTCTTTGAAACAGGGCCACCCTGTTTAGTTCAGGTTGGTCTTAAACTCACCATGTAGCCCAGGCTGGCCTCAGCCTTGCAGTGATCCTTCTGCCTCAGCCTCACAAGGGCTGGGATTACAGATGTGTGGAACCACACTTGGTAGGATGGAGCTGCTTTGACTCGGCATTAATGAGAACTAAATCCTGCACTTGGGTATCAGCAGTTTTATGTAGACTAGCGTCTAGTGTGTGCATTTCAAAGCCAGGTACGCAGACACAGTCAACAATAGGAGTATTCACAAAAGCCCTTCCCACCGTGGGACAATCCATGTAACTTAGCACAAGGCTTCATGCATGAAGCAGCTGGCAGCCACATAAATATGTCCCATGAAACCCAAACCCAATGGATCTGGAATCCAGCCTTTCTTTAACTAGATCTCAGAAAACTACCATAGTCACTCCAATCTCATCAGATACAAAAGTCATTAGAAAGAAATATAATGGTTTAAAATGATTACAGTAAAAATAGCTTGTTTCTTTCAAGTTTTACAAAAACATATGATATACGAACACTTTCCTAGGTCTTGTTCAGGACCTTGGATAAAGCTGAACAAATGCATATCTCTGAACCTTAAGCTTTATTTTTATTTTTTATTTATTTAGTTTTAGTTTTTTGAGACAAGGTCTCTCTTTGTAGTTCAGGCCGGCCTTAGCTCACTATGTAGCCCAGGCAAGCCTCAAACTCAGCAGTCCTCCTGCCTCTGCCTCTCAAATGCTGAGATTACAAGCATGAGCCACCATGCCTGGTTTAAGCTTCATTTTTTTATTAGCTTCATCCTAAATCTTTTCCTGCTACAGAAAAACTTTAAATTGGATTTTTAGAAAGCATCTAAGAATGATAAAAAACAGTTTTCTGTAATGGGAACTGAATATAGTTTCTTCTATTTTGCAAATAAAACTCCCACATTTTATGACATGAAACTAGAAGTGAGACTCATTGGACAATAAGAAGGACATAAGTGGGAGGAGGGTGAAAGGGGAGCGAGTGGGGGATAGACAGGATCAAAATATATATGTATACACAAAAATATGAAACTTTTGTCAAATTAATAGGCACTAATAAAACATATTAACCAAAGAAAACTCTTTAAAGTTCTATTTTTCATCTGTAGCTGTTTATACAGATGCATCTATGGTAATAGTTCTGGGTCCTGGACTGTGTCAGCGACATGGATGGTGATGGGAGGCAGAATAGCTTGTTGGACCAAAAGGTCGGTAGGCGGAACTGACCTCTAGAGCCTTGAAGGTCATAGCGGGCGCCTCAGGTTTATCGCTTAACCACTGGACAATTTGACCAGATCTAACAGAGCAAAGGCCCCCAGAGCTGCTGCGCTAGGAGTATCCTGTAGGGGGCGTGTGGGGCCCCTGATGATGCTCGCTGTGACTTTTAGGGCTGTCGCTATAAATGACGGTGTGTGCTCGTGTACAGAGGCTAGGGAGCTCGTTGCTACCCAGCAAGCTCCAAGGCTCCGCCAAATTTTGGCCCAAGTTCCCTGTTGAGTTTACAGAGGACTAGTGGTTAAAGAAATCTCCAGCACACCTTTTACCCACTGATGGAGCCTGTGAGCGCTCAGGTCATCATAGCAGGGATCCGGGAGAAGATCAGAGCTTCCCCAACCCTTCATACGTGCTGCGGGGAGTATGACAAAGCCTCCAGGGCCTTGGTGTGGGATCCATGCTCTGCCACGCAGGAAGAGCAACCCCAGCCACGTGTCTTAACTTCTCAAAAGCCCAGTTTCCAAGGGTGGAAATGGATGGGCCTCCACTTCAGACTTTGGGAGGAGCAAGTAAGAGAACTTATGCAAATGACGGTGTAAAGGCTGGGTATCCTCCTTTTGCAGGCAGCATAAACTTGTAAATATCTGCAAAGCACTCTTATACCTGAGATACCTGTTAAACCTGAAATGACTGATTTAATTTGACTTTGTTATTTAGTGTTTTTCCAGCTAGGGACTACACCAATCCTGATACCACAGGTGCGTCTTAAAAATACAAATTTGTAGGCCTGTCCCATCAGACAGAATCCACAGGCCTCCACGTAGAGCTGTACTCGCCGGCCCTCGGTGGGTCCACCTGACCTGCAGAGTTTGATCTGGGTCCTGTTCCCACTCTGCAAAAAGCCCAAGTACTCTCACCACAGCAGGAGGTGGTTCCCGAAGAAGGGGAAGGGCAAATTTGCATTTTGGCACCAGCATTGCTGTCTGTTTGGGAATTACGATGATGATAGATTAGGCTTGCGCCTCCACTTTCCGGCCCTGCTTTCTGGTGTCTGGGAGGCTCACTTTTCTGGCCCCAGGGGCCCACGTTGAGGGTGGCGGCCCTTTCCGGGCTCAGGCCTCAAAACCTGGGGCATGGTGGCTTAGAACAGGTGGGAACTAGGCGGTGCAGGAGCAAACTATCACCACGATTTTAGAAAATCAAAGGACTGACGCCCTCCAGCACAGTCAGGAAAACTTGGATATCTTTCAGAGACCGTAGATACTTGTCTTTTATCGGAGTAGCACCTGGTGAAGTTTTTTTTCCCACATTGTAGGCTATCTGTCTGTTTCTCTCTCTCTCTCTCTCTCTCTCTCTCTCTCTCTCTCAACAGGGTCTTGTTTTTGGTACTTCAAACTGGCCCTGAGCTCAGCCTTGAACTCACAGCAATCCTCCTGCCTCTGCCTCCGAGTGCTGAGATTACAGACATGAGCCACCACACCTGGCACTGTGGTATGTGGTACTGAGTCTCCACACCCAACATTGTTGTAGTGGAAAGCGGGATCCAACCCAGGCCCTTGTGCTTGCAAGATAGGGGCGTAACCACTGAGCTAAATCCCTGGCCCATGTAGGCTGTCTCTTGACTGTGCTGGTGGTTCCTCTTGCTGGCAGAGTCTTTAGTAAGATGAGATCCCAGTGGTTGATTCTTTGTGCTAGTTCCTGTGCTGCTGAAGTTTTGTTCACAGTCTTTTCCTACACCAATATCTTCAAAAGTTCTCCCCAACCTATCTTCCAGCAGGTTTGGAGTTTCTGTTTTAATATACCCTTTATACTGTTGGTGGGAATGTAGACTAGTGCAACCACTTTGGCGATTCCTCAGAGAACTAGGATTAGACATCCCATCTGACCCAGGTATTCCCCTCCTGGGTATCTTCCCAAAAGAATTAAAAGCACTGTTCCACAGCAATTCATGTACATCCATATTTATAGCAGCTCAGTTTATAATAGTTAAATCTCGGAAACACCTCAAATGCCTATCAACTGGAGACTGGATGAAGAAGATGTGGTTCTTTTTATAAAATAGAGTATTACTCAGCCATACAGAGTGATAAATTAGAGGCATTTATAACTAAATGGACGCACATTCAGGTCATGCTCTTAAGTGAAATAAATAGGACACATGTGTAAATACTGAACAGTTTATCCGGTATGACAAAGAGTAAGAGGGCCAAAATATACAAGAGATAATATAAAATAGGAAGTAAAGGTCCAAAGGGGCAGGGGAGAGGAGAGAAAAAAATGAGAAAACAAGGGAAGTGAGAAACAAGGTGTAAGATAGGAGAGGGGGAAAAAACAAGAATCAAGTTATATCATGTACAAGTACAAACCCCCGACGATGAATGTGATCATGATGCATACCTAAAATGTCCCAGTAAACTTAGAGGGCGAGAAAAAGAGACGCTGCTGTCAGCTCAGCCCTCCCTGCAGGACAGGCTGTGGCCACAGGCAAAATCTCCCGCCCAGTTTATATGGGTCCCGGTACCCCACAGAATTCTGCAGAAGAAATTTAAAATCTGCAAGAATGGGACAGTTTCTGTGGAGCAGGCAGGTAAGGAGAGAGGAGATAAGAGACAGGAGAAGAGGTGGAGGGGATGTTTTGGGAAGGTTTAACCCAACAGGATGGAAGGGGTGTGGAAATTCGCTCTAGCTGCACCCCGTCCGCGGTGCCCAGGGGCACAGCACCCCAAAAGACTGTGATCTCCAGGGCTTCATCACCAAGTGGCTCTGGGATGTGGGGAATTCTGAGACATAACATCACCCTCATTCCGCATGTTTTTAGTCTCTGTCGCACCTCAGTTCCTGGCACCTGTTAGCAAGAGCTCAAGTTGGACTCACCCAAGGAACCCGCTCCAGAGCCCTCAAAGCCCACCAGGGCACCACGCTGCCTCTTGGGAAGGGACAAGAGAGTGCATGGCTCAGACTGCAGGTGTGGTGGGTTCTCTGCGAGAACAAACCGGCTTGGGGTCTGGACAGGTCTTAGTGAGGAGGAAAACCCTCTCCGATTGGGAGGAGAGAACGTGCACTGTTAACTGTGCTCTGGACCGTGAACACAGTGACAGCTGCCAGCAGCTTTTTCCAGGCTGGAGGCTGCGGCAATGGTTCTCCCCTTGTTCCTGTATTAGTCACTTGGTAGTCCCATGCTTCACCCCAAGCACGCACTTGAACCAGAACCTCTTTAAGGATGACTCCCGGGCATGGTTTCCTGAAACTTTCTCATGGGATCCCTGTGGATAGTTAGCTCTGAGGACCTCAGGGTGTGTGAGGAAGAAGAAACCATGTTTTCCCACAAGCCCCACCTCTGAGCACCCAGCTCAGAATCATGGAGTTTGCAAGCTCCCAGTAGACTCCCAGGCCCCTTTCAGATCTACCAAACCAAGGCTTTCTGGAATGGGCTACAGAACATGCTCAAATACACACCAAACAAGTGGTCAGGCAGATTCTGAGCACACTAAAATCTGAGGTATACCAGGGAAACAGATTTTTTTTTCCTTTGAGACAGGATCTCACTTTGTAGTTCAGGCTGGCCCTGAGCTCAGTATGTAGCCCAGCACGCCTCTAACTCCCGGCAATTCTGCCTCTGCCTCCTGAGTGGTACCAGGGATTGAACTTGGGACCTTGAGTTTGCAAAGCAGACGCCAGAACCACTGAGCTAAATCCCCAGCCCAGGGAAACTGTTTCCAAAGTGCAGTGTTGAACCAACAGTAGCATCCTCTGGAACTTGCTAGAAATGCAAATGCTGCGTCCCCACTCAGGGCCACGATCCGTGACTCTGGGAGCGGGACCCTGTACCCCGTGTTCAAGTCCCACAGGTGCTTGGTAGTCACCAAAGTCTGAAAGCCAGGAGTGTTTCTCTGGAATCACACAGCCAGGGTTCAAGTCCCAGCCTGGCTCTTCACCGGCTGTTACTAGACAGGTGTATCTGCACTGCATTCTCTTCCTTTACTGATTGGGGAGAGGGGTTAAGGGCTGTACTGTGTCTCTGGAGAGTTCACATGTTGAATTCTTAACTCCTAGCTCCTGAAAATGCACCACAGTTCTAAGTACTGAAAGTAGATGATGCTAGAAGAAAGTAGGTCCCCAACCCAATGACTAGAGTCCTTACAAGGGAGAACCTGGAGGCAGCTGTGACCCACGGAGAACATCAGTGAAGACTAAAGCTACGTCACTGCAAGCCTGGGAACTACCAGAAGTTGAGACATGAGACGGGCTCTTTCACTAGTGCCCTCTCAGGGAGCACAGCCCTGCCCACCCCTGGATCTCAGATTAACCACCCTCTGGAACTAAAGGAAAACAACTTCCTGTTGTTTAACCCAGGTGGTGCTTCTGTAATGCGGCAGCCTCAGCCTTGCATAGGACTGTGGGAGTTATTCTACATGAAAGTACATAGCCCAGTGCTGGCTTCTACGGATTTCTCAGTGAATGCTAGATTTGTTATTCAAAAAGTGACTGTGTATGCAGCCTCCAGTACAGGGATTAAACCCAGGAAGCAGGAAAAGGACATTCCGTCCCATGGTCTGAAACGGTGGGCGGTAATGGCTGAGTGGCAGACCGCCTCGGCCCAGCTGGAGCTCAGGAAACAGTGGACAGATGGCCATCAAGCCTGGTCACCTCTGCACTGGACAAGAACCAAATGAGGGGTCCAGAGGCCCTGAAGTGTTCAGTTCTGATGCAGTCCTCATCCCTAACGCTCTCCGTGAGCCTCTGTGTGCCTTCTGTGAAGGTCCCGCCTGTCCCTGTCATAAGTGTCCCTGTCATGAGACCAGAGCCCATTACCAATGCCCTCATTTACTCAGACCCTCCCAAATTGCCTCTGTGTGCACGCAAGGTTCATTCAGTCAGCTGATGGAGAAACAAATGAAGCAGAACAGAAGGTCCCCTCCCTCAGCCCTCAAAGCCTCGCTGTCTGACACAGCCGCCAGGAACAGGAGCCCAGTCTCTGCAGGAAAAAGCATGTTCCTCCTCCATTTCTCCTCACAGAGAGGGAACGTGCTGCCGGCCCCGAAGCTTCCCTTGTGCTCACCTAGCCACTGCAGACCAATTGTTTCTTTCCACTGCCATCAGCTGTTAAATGCGGCCGGGGGTGGCGAGGTTCGGGGGGCATAGCTCAGGGCCAAGGGCGGAGCTCAGGGCACCACAATGCCGTAGCACCATGCTGGCGCTGAGGGAACTAAAGCCCACTTCGCACAGCCCGTCTCACAGCAGCTGACAAGCCGCGCATCGGAGAGGGGAGGTCGCTGCACCATCTCAGAGGCTCTTTCCTCTTAGATTGCTCTCCTTTCTATTCCCTGAGGTCAAGGTCATGTGCAGAAAAGTTGTGCCACGTCCACCGGGGGCGGCTTCATGGAACATGGAATCCTGCTAGCGGGCTGGGCAGGTGTCCACTGCTGCCCGAAGTCTGTGCAGCTTCCTGGCAAGGTGGAGACGGTGCTGGGCCCACCGCCATGTGACCCTCAGGCTGGCTATCACTGGCTTCTGTGGTTACTGCAGCCAACTGCAGGGGTCAGAGGAAACTTCCTGTCCATCCAGTTCTGCAGTATTTTCCATTCTCCCTGGGCCAGTAGTGGGGAACCAAAGGTGCGTGGGCCGGAGTGGGCACACAGAGCTACGTCACTCCAGCAGTGGAACTTCAGCTAACAGTTCTCTTTTTCCTGTACTAGAACCTCCAAGTTCAGGTTGAGTTGCAGTGTTGGGACTTTGTGACTAAGAAGCGCCTTCTGGCTGCAGCTTGGGCGCTCATCCCTGAAACGTTCCCCGTCACTGCCCTAGACATTACAGCTGTTAAACACCGCCAGGGGGGGGGGGCGGAGCTCAGGGCCGGGGGCGGAGCTCAGGGGACCACACTGCCTTAGCACGCACTAGATCACAGGCTTGATCGCCAGCTCCTCATAAACAATAAAACAAGTGTAAAATCGGTAGCATATATCTGAGCAGAAGTGCAACAGTGACCACCAAGTCAGGCAGCTCGCACCCCGGAAAGCCCAACCAACAATACCGGACGGTGTGCAGGAAAACAGAAGAGGGACGTGGAAGACACTGAATCAGCTTCCTGTTAGCTAATTAACCTAACAAGTCCGTGGGTTATAGTTTCACGAGTCTGTTGTTTACAGCCTAGTTTACTGGCTACTGCACTTTCTGCAACCAGCCAGAACTCAGCCATGGGATTAAACTATTTGTTTGGTCCATTTGGCTGAGTACCCAGTCCACATCCACCACCTCCCACACAATACCGTTTCACAAGGAAATACAGGGCCCTGGATTGCAATAACAAAAGACTCCACATTGTAATCTTATGCAATTAGATAAGTTCTCTGAATCTCGGGGTTTCAGTCTTATTCTTGGAAATGGATTTAATAAGACCTTTCTTGGCTTTCCTTCTTAGGTTGTGAAAATGCAAGCACATTTGTAAAGTGGTTTGTGAACAGCATAGCGCGATGCACACGTCGGTCCACCTGGCGTTGTAGGGAAATTGATGATGGTGTTGTGAGCACGTCCTGCCTTTACCTCAGACATGAGGATGAGACAGCTTTGTCCGTGTCTTCAAAGAAGCTGATGAGCATCAGGACAAGTAGACTGCAGATGACAAGTGTAGATGACAATTTCAGATGAACTAGCAAGTCCACTCAGAAATCGAGTGAGAGAAGTCAGCAAGCTGTGTGAGGCCAGAGGTTCCTAAACATTCTCAGTTGGCGGGACTCGTACTGTACTAATAGGCTGAAGCCAAAAGAAAGAGCGTCGCTGTTCACTGTGTAGCCAGGTTCCAACAGTTTACTACACATCCTCAGCCTAACAAACCAGTGCGCCAATTTGGGAGTGGATAAGTCACAGCTCCTCTTTCCCTCTCTTCCTCCTTCTTTCCCTCTCTTCTCTCTCCCTTTCTCCTCCCCTGTAAGGGCTCTGAGGCTGACCTCAAACTCCTGATCCTCCTACATGCTGAGTTACAGGTACAGTGAACCCACATGACAACCAGCCTGACATGTGAACTTGGATTAATTAGGTGAATAGGAGACTCGTCTGCCTCTTGTTATCTAGTGTGTGCCCAGGTAAACATCCAGATCTCAGCTGTATTGAACTAAAACCAACCAGCCCTCGGGAACCAAGCAGCTCTTAAGGGTCCGCTGCGCCACCTGGGATCAAACTCAGGCCCCAGTGCTTCCCAAGTGGGCTCGGTACCACTTGTGCTAAATCGCCCCTGCTGCACTTCATTTGCTGCTCCACAGTGATTTTCACTTTTATCTCAGCTGAAAGCCCACGTTGTCATACCCGTGACATCATCAAGAGGAATGCAGCAGCCAGGTGTGGTGGCGCAGCCCTGTAACCCCAGAACGAGAGAGGTTGAGGCAGGGGGTCACTGCAAGTTGGACAGCAGCCTGGGCCACATAGCGACTGTCTCAATCAACAACAACAACAACAAAGTTGGAATTATACAGTGCAAGGCAGATGTTATGTTTCCCTTGAAAATTCAAAACATCCCAGTGTAACCCAGTCGGCATAGAAAGCTTAGGCATTATCTCTTCCATGCTCTTGACTGCTGAGAACACAGTTTGGGAACTAAGAATTATTAAAATAGACATAGGTTCCATCTCTAGCGTCACAAAACAATAAAACAAGTTTAAATTCAGTAGCATTTATCCGAGCAGAAGTGTAGCAGCGACCCCAAGGCGGGCAGTCTTCCAACCAGAGCAGCCTGGGAGCTCCAACCGACAAAGGGACGGGGCAGTGTGCGCAGGAAATGCCCGGCTCAAGGAGGGGATAGGGCCTGGCAAGCAGGTTGCACCTCTATGGACCGCCTGCCAGTCACGGAGAGGCAGGGCACACGGGCAGAGCGGACGGTGCCTGCAGGTCCTCAGCCTTGTACATGGAACCAGACAGGAAGCGCTATCTTCAATTCTTCCTTTACACCAGGCTCAAAACCAAGCAAAGACTTCGACCGCACAGTTTATATGTGGTGCTAGCTGGGTGCGGTGACGCACACCTATAATCCCAGCACTGGGAGGCTGAGCAGGGAGCACCCCGAGTTCAAGTCCAGCCTGAACCACACAGCCAGACTTTGTCTCAAAAAACTATCAATCAATCAATCAAACAATCTAGTGCCAGGCCAAGTGACAGTTTCACAGGACAAACATCCCGTATGTCTTGTTTCCATGAGGGAGAAGAAATCCAGGAACTCTACATACAAGAGTTCGGCCATTACCACCTGGGCCGCTGCAATCCGCCCCGCCAGCCTACCCTCACTCCAGCGAGCGTGCGCTTTTCTGCCATCAATAAGTGTAGTCCTCCTACCTTTGAGGCTTGTCTTGTCCCATTATTTATTCAGGATACCCAGGACGTAGGAAGAATTTCTTGGGGACCCAAAACCCTGCAACAGAGGGACAAAAGTAAAGGCACTGGAGCTTTTCGGTTCTAAAGTGCACTCAGCTCCTGCAGCTGCGAGCGCTTGTGAGCCCGGATCCCTCGGGCCGTGTGGATCCCTCAGGCTTCGTGGTGGGTGTGTGGCTCTTCCTGCCGAAGTGCTCAGGAGCCAGGGGAGGATTTAGGTCTTAAATTTAAAGTCTAAAACTTCTGGTTTCCTGATTGGCATAGACAGGTTGGATATTTTCTTTCTCATTCACACAACAGAAAAAAAAGCTAAACATACTAAAGATCAACAGCTCTTCAGAGATCCACCAGGGAATGGGGGTCACAAGACAAGCTGCTCTCCCCCAAATGGTAAAGACAGAAAAGCAGAAATAAAGAATTACAATTTACCAGAGGAGAGACCAGGCGGAGCCAGCCGGGCGGGAGGACAGGGGAGTGTAATTGCTGAATCGCCAGGCAGAGCTGACTCCCTACCCCCAAGTCCTGCTTAGGGTCTGTTAGCTCCTAAATGGCACCAGGTTCTTGCAATGAAGATAAGAGAAAAATCTCTGGCACTTCGGACAGGAGAAGGGAATTGTAGTCTTGTAAACACACTCAGGATGCTCTGTTCTTAACAAGGGCCCCCAGGAAAAATTGTTTACCAGAGCCTAACTAATCTAGGGAGACAGGAAATGCACCTCGATGACACTGTGTCCCTGTGTGGTCTCCTGTGTGGGGAGGGCCAAAAAAAGAAAGAAAGAAACTAAGCCCAGAAGATTTGTGGTGGTCTTTCCCGAGAGGCACAGGTTTATTGAAAGACCTGATCCCCAGATATCAGAAGCTTCCCTCCCTCCCCACAGTACCGTATCAATAGGGCCCCTGAGGAATATGAGGAAACGCAGCTGAGGGAACTGTGCATCTCAAAAGAGTATCTCAGGAAGCCTAAGGAACCCAAGGCATTAATCTGCTCACAAGGTTTATCCTCCAAGACCTACAGCTACACTGAACTGTAAACCTAGCCAAGCCCTGGGCCAGACAGTAAGACCTCACCCTAAAGATCAAGCTTCGGAGTTCTTTTTTTTCCCTGTCCTTTGTGTGTAGAATGAAACAAAAACATTATGACTACTACAAGCCAGAAAATAAGAGTTTTTAGAGACTCCAAACCAGAATCAGACAGGATAAGACATTGGAATTATCAGACAAAGAATTCAAAACAACTATGTTAGGGCCGGGGATTTAGCTCAGTGATTCCAGTGCCTGCCTTGCAAGAATAAGGACCTGGGTTTGATCCCCAGCAACCACATACAACAATGCGGGGGCGTGGAGACTCACGCCCAGCAGCAATCAGTACCACATACCACAGTGCAGGCGTGGTGGCTCACGCCTGTGATCCCAGCACTCTGGAGGCAGAGGCAGGAGGATTGCTGTGAGTTCAAGCTGAACTACAAAAGCAAGACCCTGTCTCAAAAAAAAAAAAAAAAAAAAAAAAAAAAAAAAAAAAAAAAAAAAAAAAAAAAAAAAAAAAAAAAAAAAAAAAAAAAAAAAAAAAAACCAACAAAACCCAACAAACAAAAACCCCAACTATGTGAATGTGCTAAGGACTCTAGTGGGAAAAGTATACAACATACAAAAACAGAGAAAGGAGCACAGAGGATGGGAGCTGGAAGCTGGCATCCAAAGGAAATGCCACAAATAAAAACAACCTTGACACAAAGGGAAAATACATACACACTTCAGGAAAAGAAAAAACTTGTATAAATATTTTAATAATAAAAATTTAAAATCATCATGAGATTAATACAAGTTCCCTTCAGCCTCTACAGTTAAAAGAGGTGCTCAAGGTGGTGGCCATCAGCTTCCAGATATTGGGATGGTGAACTGCTGCCTGGGTAACCCTGGCTGCTGAAATCGCTGCCCACAGGTTTTTAATTTCTTCTCTGTGGTACACAACATCCTCTAGGGTCTCCCCGAACGAGAATAACTTGAGAATAACTCCATCTATTGAAAAAACATTGTACTATTTTTCTTCTCCTGAAGTGTGTGTACATTTATTTTTCTTTTTTTACTTTTCTTTTTTTTCCAGACTGTAGTCTTGATAGGCTGCTCAGAGGACTGGATAAGTCTTGGAGGTAAAATTGGTGAGCTTGAAGAAATGTCAAAAGAAATCTAAAACTGAAAGGCAATGAAAAATATGGAAAAGAGAACCCTACCCAAGGACTGTGAGACAGCATGACTGAGACTTTCCCAAAACTATTGATGGACACCAAACCACAGCTCCAGGAAGAGAATAAACACTCCAGGGAGCAAATACAGTACCAACAAAAGCCTCTCCCCTATCCCGATCATATGTGCACTGCACAAAAGCAGACAGAGCAAACACTGGGCAAGAAGATAGGAAAAGGTACCTCGTCCGTGGAGAGCAGGGCTGGGTTCTCCCTTCGGCAGCACAAACACTAAAATGAGAGCAAGGCTGGTTGGGTGTGGTGTGTGTGTTCCCAAGAGTCCTCAGGGTGGTGTTGGTAGAAGAAACTTTTAGAGGCAGAGTTTCGAGGAAATGATCAGGGGCACTGGCTGGGGAGATGAACGTAGTTCTTACAGGATTGTGTTTGTCCCTTCACAAAAAGGTTGCAAAAGAGCAAGCCTGACCCCTCCCACTTCTTGTATCACCATCTCCTTCTCATACACACTACTGCATTGTTGACATCCTCTGTGAAGCTCTTGTCCCAAACTGTGGCCTGAGTAAACTTTGTATAGGTTCCCTGGCCTCAGACTTTGGTATAACAACAGAAAGCTGACTAATACAGGGCCTGAGGGACCACCTTGGGCTTACCTAGACACTCCACGATGATATCCGTAAGGTCTGTGACCTTAATTCCATCTGCAATGTTCTTTTTGCCATACCGCATAGCACATTCTTGAGTTCTGGGAATCAGGGTGTGGACATATTGACAGGATTTGGTCCACTATACATACTTTCAACAAAGTTCAAAGAGGAGCCACAAAAACATCATTGAACAGTTTCACCTATGGCCTAAAGAAGTGACTACTGTCATATTAGCAAAACAATCTGCATAATTTGCAGAGTAAAATGAAAAATGAAATTGCAGGGGCTCTTCTTTCAAAAAGCAGGAAGGACCCACGTGAGCTGAGCCCCCAGTTCAGATGGGGGAACTGGGTCACTCCTGTTTGCACTGCCTGGTTACCAGGCCACCTCTTCTACCTATTATGGAGGTGGTTTAATGTGCAGGTCACAGCTTAGCAATGTCACTGGGTCCAGGAAGAAGACAACCCATTTGGCACATGGTTTTTCCTCCTAGCCAGACCTTCAGTGGGGCTCCAACAACCATTGCACTGGTGGGCCTGGTGCCCTGCCAGGTGGGCAGCAGTAGAGTGGCATGGTGGATCCCGCAGTAATACACCCACTTTCCTTGCTGCAAAGTAGTCAGACAGTTGTGCTGGCTGAGGCTATGTGGGTAAAAGGCAAATCCATGTCTGGAATAAATGTATTCTGTCAAAATGCATCTGTTCCCCAACAGAATATGATGAGTTCAATGTACCTTATTGTTAAGTGGCTGGTTGGTCTCCTCAAGGCATGGGATTAAAAACTCGGTACTGGATCTTCTAACTGGCAGGTCAAGTATGATACGGCAATGGCACCAAGCAGCCTTGGGTGGGAGGCCGGGCTGCTGGGCCCACGCTACAGCAGCACCTCTAAAAGCACCTGTGTGGGGTATCAACAACTGGCCAGCTGAGTCATTTTCTCTACCAGGTTGGTGCCTTTTCTTTACTTGCTGCTTACTGGTGTATATTCACATAAGATGTTTAAACTCTGGGCCAAGTCCCAAGGCCCATGCACATCCTTCTATCCCTTCATTGTACTTGTTACAGCTTGTGTTTGGATGTCCCAGAAGGCCTCAGGCACTCATACGTGGGACTTCTTCAGTGGCTGGATCTAGAATGTGGAGCGCTGGGATTGATTTATATGCAATACTAGGATAAAGGGCACTAGGATTAAGGGTGTGAGTCTTACCTACCCCAAGCAGTCTAGGTAAGATAAAGAAAGAGCTGTAGCCCTCCCTTGCTTGCTTTGCTACCTTCTTCCCTCCATGAACTTTCTCTGGTGCAAGGCCTACCTGCTGTGTGCCACCCTGCCTTGGAGCCAGTCAATTATGGACTGAAACTTCTAAGGGCTGTGAGCTAAGTAAGCCTTTCCACCTTTACTTTGGGGTGTTGACACTGTTTCAGCAACTAGAGAGAAGTACCTAGGACAGTCCCTTTGTCCCAACCTTTTTCCTTCCAGGCCCGTGATGAACTGGCCAATCAACTACTGGGCCACCGACCACAAGTACAGTGATGTCCTTACTTTGGGCCTTTTCTTTTTCCACACAAAGCAGAGAGCCAGTGCTCTGCTTGAAATGCTTCTCAGTGGAAAGATTTTCTTCTTCTCTTTTCTTTCTTCTTTTGTAGTTCTGGGGATAGACCTCATTGCCAGATGTGGGGATTCCAGCCATGTACTTGAGGACTAGGACAGTGAGTGTCCAGTGGGCTCACAGCCCCAGTGGATCTGCTGTGAACCAGAGCCCCGATCAGCCCACTGTCTCAGAACGGGTTACTGCTTCAGCTCTTATTGCTAACCTGTGTCATGTGTCTAACCGTTTATAAAATGTTTCGAAGTCATACATGGTGCTTCATGCCTGTAATCCTAGCACTCAGGAGGCTGAGGCAGGAGGACTGCTGTTTTGGTATTCCCACATCCTCAGTGAATGGTTATCCAAGTGGATGACTCAGGGTCTCTTAGCAGAAAGACTGTGAGTCAAGACCACGTGCGCTTGCCTTGCTGTTAGGCTGCTGGTGTTTCCATCCTAGGAACTCAGTCACCTCATCAGTCAATCGCATCTGGGTCTGAAAACCTGCTCCTGTCCAGCAGTTGGGTGAGGGATTATGATCACTGCCTACTGCCCTTAGTCATTTTGGTTACATGTCATGGTGTCTAGTGATCGATACCTTTGCTAGCTGTCATTTATTGTGCTCTTCCTTATAGTCACAGTGTTCTAACGACCACATCCACAGCACTTGTTTCCGCTTGTTCTCTGACAACAGAGTCCACCTTGTTTTGGAGAATTGATCACAACTGTCTTCTGCACTGTCCTGTGCCCCATGGTTGTATGTGAACTCAATTTTGTGACAACGTATTTCAGCATGAGCCATTGGCTGTGGGGGAAAGCCCGACACCAGCTCATTCGTCCTTGCTCGGGCTCGTGTGCCTTCTCCCGCCTTCCCAGGCAGCCTCTTTGTGGGCCAGGGGCACTTTATCAACCTCAGGGAAAGGGTGGAGATGAGGTGGCCTTTCTGTGAGCCAGAGAACAGCGCCCACAAGTCACTCACAGTCTGCGCCAGTGTGCTAGGGCTGCCATCAGCAAGGCTGCGAACTGGGTGGTGTGAAATGTCTGTCTCATCGTAGAGGGGCTGAAAGTCTGGACTTGAGGAGGCCTGGCTCTTTCTGAGAGCTGCAAGTGAAATCTCTTCTGGCCTTCTCCTTAACCTACCATAGGCACGGTCTCCTTGTGTTTCTACACTTCTTTCCCTTTATGCATTTCTCTCCATTCTAATTCTCCATTTTTCTAAGCATACAAGTCATATTGCACTAGGGGCCCAAATCCATTAGGGCCCCACACTCATTGTAGCTACAATGACTTTACTTCCAAATCAAGTCACAGTCTAAAGTATATCAGGGTCGGGACCTTCACCCATGAATTTTGAATTTTGGTAGACAATTCCTCATACTTAATAATAAATGAGGGAGCAATTACTATAAACACCTTTTATGAAATATGTCCTTGAAAAGTTCTTGAATTCTCCAGACTTTGGGGAGCAGGTGCTATTGCCCGGGGGTGCCAGCCAGAGTTCCACTATCTTCTGCACTCTGGGATGCACAGATGAGTCCCGGCTCCTCTCAGAGTGCACGTGCTCTGGTGGCAGGTGTCACATAGAATGTTCACCTGAGCTCAAGTGACAGCCTGGAGCAGGCTGTAGCCATTAAGAGGCCATCGCAAGCAGGTAACAAAGAAAGTTATGGGAGCTATCTCTTCCATGCAGGTATGAAAGGAAGGGCAGTTGAGAAGATAGCAAAAAATGCTCAAAATTGTATTTAAGACCTTAAAACTTGTTTTCATTCTTTTCACTATGTTGCTCCAAGCACAAACATGTTGAAAACCATGACATTAAACAGTCCTCATGATGGAGAGGTGGGATGGCTGATTTGTGGTCACCAAGGGGCTCTATCCTGATAAAAATTTCACTTTAGCTGCATGAAAATGAAACAGTCTCAAAGCCCAGTGCTGAGCAGTTTGGATCTGAGGAAAGCAGTACTAATAGTGAGAGCGTCTCTGCAGTGGGGTATTGAGTGAAGGTTTTTCACGTCCACTTTTTCTGCCGGGCAGTTCTCCGGAGCCTGTAGGGCACACGGGCCACTAGATGGCGCGCGGTGCCCACACCAGCTATCGGCCCTGCACGCTCAACCCTGACTGCTGTAGGAGCTGAGAAAACAAAATACCCCTGGGTTCTCGTCATATTTATACCAATGCAGTCAAAAAGTATATACTTACACACACACACACACACACACACACACACACACACACACATACACACACACACGAGAAATAATATATATATCCACGTATGTGCCAAATAACAATGCTTTGGTCAGCAACAGATCACAAATACAACTATGGTGTGTCTGTCATGGTGCTGATAGAAACAAAAGCGCTGTGTAGGTCCATTCTGGTCACACACACTGTTGGTATTGCCTCCACCTTTCTGCTCCCCCATCCAAGCCATAGTTTCTTTCTGCCGGATAATTGTAACGTCTTCCTGCTGGGCCTTCCAGCCTTTTCTCCTGCATTCCTGCAGTATGATCTTCTAACGATCAAGACTAATCAAGTCAGAGTTTTGCCCTAAAACCTTTGTGACTCAGCCTGTAAGTTGGGGTACATGGCCCCAGGAAGCAGGCGACACTAAGCCCTAGGAAAAAACCCCAAGCTATTTATATTTACGTATTATCTGATCCTTTAAACATTGCCATTTTCTGTATACTTTACTTATTTACACTATAGTGTGTATTGTTTTTCATATATGCACACATATTGTAACAGATGTTTTCCACCATGAAGACCTTACGGGGATATCCCAACCTTTTAGAATGGCACAAAGCCAATCAGATAGGAGTCAAAACTACCTTGGAGATCTCACTTAGTTCAAGCCACACAGACTACGCCAGGCGTGAAGCATCTAAAACTTTGTACACTGAGGTGTTCCCTGCATGGGGAACCCAATCCTGATACTCCTGACTCCACCCCTCAGAGTCCTGCTCTCCTGTGGACTGCCTTAGCTGTGCCACACTTCTGCCTCTACCACGTCTAGAAGTATATGTATGTGTTCTTATGTAGATACCCACATGCACACACACAGAAACATGCACGCACAGGCTAATTGCATTTACAGAGAAGCCATTGTCTAAAGGGCGTGTGAGAGGCTTGTCTCTCCTTTAGGGAACCAAGCACATTCCAGTTTGCCTGGACTTTCTCGGTTTTCGCTCTGAAGCCCTGTGTCCTAGCAAGTACTTCGGTCCCAAGGAAACCAAGATAATCTGTCCCCCAACAATCTTCTTGTCACACAGATGAGGAAACACAGCATCCCGTTACATAGCTCAAAGGAGTTTTGAAAACTTGCCAAGTTAAGCTTGCAAAGCTAACAAGTGGTGGTCCTGGTGGTATCCCTTAGAAAGTCGGGGTTCTTTCCATCGTATCTACTCTGCCTGCTAGTGGGCAGGGGCCATGTCTTACTCGGCCGGCCTCTTCCTGCCTTCTAGGGTTCCTGGTGCACATTACTGACTTGGTAAATAAATGAATGAAGTCATTAATAAAAATTAAATAGTTACCACAGAGTGTCACAGAAAGCTAGCTAAGCCATGCCCTCTTCCCTGTGGTACCAGAGTCACAGATCGCTGGAGTTTGGGCTCAAAGAGGACAAAGGACTTGGCCTAGAACACAGTGCTGGGAAGATGCGCAGCAGGGGCCAAGCTCAGACTTCCTGCCCTATACGTACTTCAGGAGGCAAAGGAAAGACCCAGGGGAGACCGGTCTGCTCCCGACAGCTGGAGTGAATGCAATGAGCAGCTCCGAGTGATTCTGTTTCTTTGGAGACAGGGTCTCGCTGTGTAGTTCAGAGTGGTTCTGAGCTCACTATGTAGCCCAGGCTAGCCTTGCACTTACAGCAATCCTCCTGCCTCTGCCTCCCAAGTGCTGGGATTACAGGCATGAGCCACCACGCCCAGCACTGTGGTATGTGGTACTGATTGCTGGTGGGCGTGAGTCACCATGTCCAGCATTGTTGTATGTGGTTCCCAGGGATTGAACCCTGGACCCTGCACTTGTAAGGCAGGTGTCAGAACCACTGAGCTAAATCCCCAGCAGGAACTTATTTTCTTAAAAGAAAAGAACTACAGTACTGTTGAAAAGGAGTGCCCTCCACCTGGACAGGCCATGGGACTGCGGTAAGAAACTCAGGAAGTGCCGCTTCTGTCTCCCAGAAAGATGTCTTGCTTTCTGTCAGTCCTCCCCCGAACTCTGCCTGAGCCCACCCCACACGCTCAAGCTTTGGGTCTGAAACAGTCTGGTGTCTCTGAAGTGGAAAGGCTGTTTACAGACAAAGTGGCCAGGCACTGCTGGCCAGAGAGGGGACAGTGCCCCACGCCCACGCCTGCTGGCTCTGAAACGCCTATTTGTCTCCACTTTTATGACAACTCTTGGCTTCCAGGCCCTATTTGTGCTTTGTCCCCAGTGCTAATTGACCTATTCAATCAGGAAGGGAAGTTCAGCCCCAGGCAAATGGGTTTTCATGCACAGTAGAAAACACGGTTCCGTGCTCTGGGCTGGGCTGCATTTGACCTTAGTCTTTTGTGAACAAGTATGGCTGGTTCCACCGACTCCCGAGGGCAAGGGAGTCCAGGACCAAGTGGGGCCTATACCAGGGCTGAAGGGTGGAAGCTGACAGCTTCTTCTCTTCCTTCTGGATCTGCCATCAGACTCCTTCCTGGGAACAGACAGAGGAGGGAAGGGTCCAGCGTTCTGCCTTGCCAAACACATTCAATGCAATTCTCCACTGTGGGAGGCTCAGGCTGGGCCACTGAGGCTACACGGGAGCCTGTCCCACAGGCCCCAATATAGCTGGGGAAGAGGGTGGCTCCGCCATCACGAGAGTTGGAGATGTTCTGACTCCTCACAGGATCCGTGACAGTCACCTGACTCAGCTCGCAGGGCAGCTGGGGATGGGGGCGGGTGGACGGTCAGTCGTCAGCGATTCTTAGCAACCTGGTCAGGGACAGGGGGCTCTGAGAGGGCTTTGCTGGTGTCCGCCTGCTCCTTCCGAACCCTGGTGTGTCCTGGACTCCACAGAAGATTGGCTAAGAGGTCCTGCGTCTCCAGGCTGAGTGCTGCTGGCTCAGACCTCAGGTGCGGCTTGCCTGGAACCTGCTCTGGGAAAGTGAACTCGCATTCACCTCAGCAGTAAGCACTTGGGAATGTGCTGGAACTGCTCCTGGCTCCGGCTCCAGCACAGGCAGACACGGGGCAGCTGGTCAGAACCTGCAGTGACCCCCTGGAAGCCCACCAGCTCTGTGCTTCTCATCCCAAGCAGGCACTCACTGGCTCCCTTCTCTGTCGTGGGACTTGAAGCTTGGCCTGTGGTAGAGACGGCACTGTCCAAGCCCGTCTCACTCAGCCGGAGCCTGTGTCCTTTACCTTCTTCTATGACAGCGGCTAAGGCCTTTCTGAGAGCCACACAGAGCCTACACAGCCGGCCTGGGGACAAAGACTGGCAACTCGATGGTAAAAACACAGCTAGTTCCCTGAGAGGACATCCAGGAAATTGGGGGACAGGAAAGAGACCAGCTAGCAGGGGCTGCCACTGGAGTGGAGGAGGAAGACGGAGTGTTAGGAGGACACTGGGCAGAGGGGAGCGGGGCACAGGGCGTGAGGCGGGCACACACCTTGGGAAGCTGTGAGCTGTGGTGGGGGATCTGCCGGAGGAGGGCACGCCGCCGCCCTTGGGCTCGGAGCGTGGACAGGGTCAACCCCCTGTACAGTCCAAGAATCTGGGTGCTCTGAGACCCCTGCTTGAGAGCTGGTTGTTGGAAGAATGTGGTGCAAGGCCTGGAAGGAGTGTGCACTGGTCTCGGTCCGCCCCAGTGGGGCACTGTGACATGGGGACGGAAGGCAGCTGGAGTTGAGGCAGCAGCAGGTGGCGGCACAGATGCAGAAGCGCCTGGGAGCGGAGCCTGGGTATTTCGTTTTCTCCTGAGGGCAGTGGCAGGAAAGGAGGCGTGACCTGCAGTCCGGGTGTGTGTCGTGGAGGAGCAGCCTCGCCCCGCCTTCACTCAGCTCTTGAACCGTGGCCAGCTGACTCTCAGAGCCCAGAACTGAGCAGCTTTATTCTTCTGCCGTGGCGTTTCCGCCTAGTGTCAGCAACCGGGGGCTGAAGTAGGAGCCTCCTATACGATGCGCACCAGGAACGGTGTTCAGGATTGGGGCGTGTTGATGTGACCCGTCTCAGCCCTCTGCTTACGCATCATGGCAAACGGCAGGCCGGCTCGAGTGTCAACCTTCCCTCGTTCAACGCCTTTCCAGCTCCTTGACTTGTGTTTAAGGACAAAACACTGGGTCATATTATAAACACAGAGGAGTCATCCCAGTGCTGCACGGCTGTGAGGCCACCCCTTCACCTCACCGGCAGAGGCCTCTGACAGTCTGGGTGGTGGCCTTAGTCTGAGACCAGGCCCTTCAAGCATCCAGCTTCTCACCATATTTTCAATTCTGGGCAGGATCATGTCGCCCCATGCCCACCAGATGTCGCTAGTTTCTTGCATTTTGGTCACGATGTCGGCCAAGGCCTCATTCAGTCAACAAATATTAAGCGACAAATGAGTATTGGGCACTGTGCTGAACACTTGGTAGATAAAAATTCCTTTCTTACAGGGTCGTTTTGAGGATCCAAGGCACCATATAAAGGTAACAGGAATCTTAGTGGTTTTCTGTAGAGGTAAAAACGTGTCAAAAGTTTTTCTCATTACAATTATATACAGTGTACCCTTAAGTTATGACCAGCCTGACATACGAATAACTTGGATATGAGGTTGATGGAAGATCCATCTGCCTCTTGGTATCAATAGTCTGTACACGGGTAAACATCCAGATCTCAGCTGTACTGACTTATACCCAACTCTTTGTTGGGAACGAATGAAGTTAACAAGGGTCCTTTGTAATCCCATTATTCCATTTATTCAAACTGCAATCTCTGTGGCTGATCTTAACTCCCGTCTTTCTCTAGCCCTTTTTATTTGGGCGTTTGGGGGTTCTCTAAGTTGCTGAGTTGCCCAGGGTGGGCTTGAACTGGAGCTTCTCCTGCCTCCGACTCCCCGAGTGCTGGAATGACAGGTGTGAGCACACTTGGCCCCCATCTTTTTCCGTAGCCAATCTACCAGCAGAGGCTGTTGGAAAAGCCTTCCAAGTATGGCCACACTGTTCTAATCATACCACACGGCGACCGTCTGGCTGAAGTCAGCTCTGTGAACAGCTGCCCCAGGTCCCAGTTCCACCCTGACCCCTCCCGTCTTGAACTTTCCAAAGGCTTCAAGTGTTCTTTCCTGTATGTGTCTTGAAATTTTCCTTTTAGGAGAATATCTATTGTGTTGGATTAGGACCCACCTTGATAATTTCATATTAATTTTACTACCTATTTAAAGAAAATCTTAAAAACTAAGGTCCTAGGTGTAGGTACTGAGGGTTAGCACTTCCGATCTTAATTCTGGGCAGACACACTTCAGTCTACAACAAAGACCTTTCTGGTCTCCTTATTGGAAATTTCATCCATCCTTCCTGGGCCTGTCAGACTTTCTTCCATGATTTAGCCTTTTCTCTTTAGAATCTTGTTACCATCTAATGTATTTTACTTGTTTATGATCTGTCTCTCCCATGTGATCGAAGCTCTGGGACAGAAAGGACCTTTGTTCTGTTTGTGGTTTTTCCGTAGGATACTTCCGGGCTCCCAGGGGACGATCAATCAGTCACTGAGGCAGCCTGTCGAAGATTGGTGCTCACATACTTCCATTAAGAGAGGGAGACAGGCACAGGAGAGTTCTTGGTTGGTTTATGAAAGAAAAACAACCGCCAAGTGTAAAGTCAGGTGCAGGACAAGCCGTCTCTCCTTTAACTTCTCTTGCATTTTCTCTTACAAAGGAGATTTCAGGACTGGGTCCCTGGTCAGCAGTGCAGAGCTTGCAGTGACTTTGAAATGAAACCCACTCAATGCCACGAGGGGGCAGCCTGTGCGTCTCAGGCCCTTGTGGGAAGTGGTAGCACTGCCTGAGTGACAGCGGGAAGGCCACAGCTTGACAGGTCCTGGCCGGTCCCAGCACGAGGGACCTTGTGAGTAAGAAAGGACAGCATGAGGACAAGGAAGGGGACCCTGAGAGTTCTGCCGAGTCCTTGAGGGAAGGGAAGGGCCAGAGCCGCAGACTGAAGAGACCCAGCGTGTGCCCAGGTGTAAGGTACTTAACAGTAGTATGATCCCAGCTTGGCAAGTATCCGTTCAGATGTCTTTGTTTAGATAAACCAGCAAACCTTTGGGGGTTCAGCACTGCTTTGCATGCAGGAGAGGAGACATCTGTATCTCAGTCTAGCAGGTGTGAAGGACTGCGCTCTCCCTTTCATTCCACACCTGCCCTTCGCAGAGGTGTCATTATTATCTTGTTTAACGATATGCAGAATAAAGAAAAGTCCATCCAAGTATATCCAACACTGGAATACAAATGTGGATGCAAATCCCTTCTCTTGCTCCCTACATTATGTTTAATCCTCATACATACTTTCTCACTCTCTCTCTCACACAAGTTAGTAGGAGATGGAGAATACCAAGAATAAGGAAGAAATACTCCCTCGTCCTCCCAACCCTCTCGTCCTTGATTAAGACAAGGTAGAGCCTTTTCCTGGAGACACAGGACCCGCTAAGGGACAAGCAGGGCGCAGCGTCAGGTGGCGTCGTCAGAAGGGCTCTGGGTGGACCTAGCCTGGACTGGCGGTAGGGAAGAAGTTCTGGAGCCACCTGTTGAGGGTGGAGAAAGGACCGGTGCTGGGTCCACACAAGGGACCAGGGATGGGGCGGCTGGGCCCACAGCTAGACGCTGGGAAGGAACTGGGGAGGCGGTGGCTGGCACTGGGAAGCAGCCCTGATGGCGTCTTGGGGCTCCTCTGTGTATTCACGGTGGGAGTGCCAAGTCAGCGCTGGGCACAGGACGGGGGAAGGGGTGAGGCACTCCCTTCCTGCCTCGGCCCACAGTCTTTTCCCTTCCAGCTCCTTGTAGCCTAGCCCCGGTCAGCTGAGTACAAAGGGCATGAACAGTTATTTCCTACATCAATCAGGTCACTTAAGAAAAACCTCAAAGCAGACAGTGAATCCAGCCTGGCACCTACAGATTGGCTCCATCTTATGAGACAGGGTTGCAAGGGCCTCAGGCCCTCCTCCGGGCTGCTCTTGGTCTGCTCATGCAGCGCTGATGGAAAAGAGCTCATGCGCTTAAGTGAGCTCCAGAGGCTGAGTTCTTCCTGCTAGGGCCAGCATGTGCACACCCGCACCCCTACATACTACATACAGAGAGCTGTATGTGCACATTAGCAGGCTGGCTTCCCGATGTAACACCCTGAGTCCCCTAGGTAAGTCTCAGACATGCTTATTTACTTAGCAAGTGTTTGGGGCATGTTATTTTCGACAGTCATGTTGATTAGCAGGAGTTCACTTATGTCCATGTGCGGAATATCTGTTCCAAGGGGCCATGAGTCCTCCATCTCCCAGGGTCCTCTGCCTGATCTCTTTGGCCCTGGGTGGGTTTGTAGACATCACAGCATGGAGAATTTATGTACTACTGAGGTTTTCCCCCATAGCCTTCCAGGTGCTAGTGAAGGATGTTGACCTGGAAAAAGCATGAAGTTTATCTTAGGAACACAAACTGCCTTCCTGAGGGCAGGGTGGGTGCTGCACCAGGGGGAATTCGGACTAGGAGGGAGGTATGCAGGTTACTGTAACGACTGGGGTCATGGCTGGTCCTGGCCTGTGCTTCTGTGGTTAAGTGGAGAACGAAGCGGGGCTGGGGGTGGAAGGCCGGGTGAGTGAGTGGTGTTGAAGATGAGGAGTGAAGACGGTTTGAAGTTTGGACTCGACTGGGTGGTGACACTACTCACAACCCCATGACGTCCTGAGAAAATGTCTTGAGAACCACAGTTGTTCCAGAATGTCAGGAATTTGTGCCACCTTCAACGCAGGCGGGCTGCTTTCCGGACTTCAGTGTCTCTGCTTCATGTGCTGCTATTATTTGTTTTGAGCTGACTCCAAGAACGAGCTCACCATTTCAGGGATTTTCTCCAAAGATGACCGTTTTCATCCAAGCTCTAGCTGGCAGTGGTAGACTCCAACCACAAGGACACCTTGGGAGCTGGCAAATATCTGTGGGCAGGAATGGGACACTCTGGGTCCTCTGCAGGGGACAGCTCAGCACCTGCAGAAATGGCCATACGCAAGGTGCCCCCAAGGCTGGGGCTGCCTTCCAAGCTCTTCCTGAGGAAGAAAAGGCCAAGAGTGCACCTAGCTTTTCCACCTTACCAGCTCCATGTTGCAGACCTAGAAAGTGAGAAACCTCCAGATACTGGAAACCCTCGAAGGAGCCTGTACTGTTCTCATGGAGAACTTCTGATCAGTTAATACGGCGTAGCTGTAGCTGTAGCAGAAACCGAGTGGTGACGTGGTGAGGTCAGAAAGGGGCAGGGTGGCGTGTGAAATGGGCCCCACTCGCGCCCGGCCAGGCTCAGTCTTGGCACGGAAGTACCACGAGAGGAGACCCGCAGTGTGCTACTCTAGCTGGGACGGTGGTGCGTGAGAAGGCAGCTGCAGAGCTTCTTGCTCTAGGACGATCATGGGGTACAGGTGCTGTCGCAGCTCACCACAGGGAACTCGCCTTCCTCGGAAGACCCCAGGCTCCAGGAGAGGGATAAGTAATTAGAAACCAGAGCGGCCAAAGAGCAGGTTGAGTTCCTCCTCAGAAAACACGGTGACCTTAAGAGAAGCAAAACCAAGAGATGGAACTTGATGCAGCTTTGAGTCTGACCGGGACAGAGTCTTCACGTGCATCCAGCACTGGGTCTGGCTGTTTGTCTGGTCTGCCTTGCCCACAGCACATGCCTTTCTAGTACCGGAGAGAGAACCTCTGGTTCTCTATGGAAGTAGAAGTAATTTGGCTGCTTCAGTAAAAGTAGTGTATATATCACTAAAGAATGTGAGCAATTTGTATATGCATCACTAAGTTTTTACAAACTCCATGAATCTCATTTGTTTATGTATCTGTTATGCAAGAGGAATAGAGGAGCTGCTCACTGGAGATCCAGGAGACCTTGGACAAAGCTCGGGCCTGATCCAGCCTCAGGCCCTCATGTCTAATTCTATAGCTAGAGCGTCAGGGCCAGGACCACAAGATCCATTTTGAAGTTTGCTGATTTGAAGAACAGGCTTCTGGGTTTGTGTGATCTTTGCTAGTTGTACCAGCAATACCAACTGGAAGGGAAGAAGATCTGGTTGTACCCTTGTAAGGAGCCCAGGGCTTCCCTTTTTGACTCCTGCACAGTTCTGGTTCTGAGAGGACCTTTTAGGTGCATAAGGTGACTATGGGACCAAGACACACGCAAAGCTCAGTGCAGCCCCCTCCCTTCCTCCACTGCCTTAGTGACACTGCCTCTCTGCTCTATTGTCTCAGAGAAATGCCATGTCCTCAAGACAAACAGATAGAGAGAATTCGACTCAAGTTATTTTTCCCACATACTAGAGAAGTTTTTGCATGGATATGTGACCTTAGGTGGTTTTATCCATCAAGCACTACACAAAGTCAGTTCTCTTACCTTCATGGTGGTGACATCCCTGCCTGGAACAGTGCATGGTTTCTAGAAGGGCAGGCATGGGAAGTAAAGCTGCCTTGTAAATCTCTGACCATGGCTGTAGGGATCACTTGTCTCCATTTTTCACCGGAGAAAGCAAGTTATGTGGCTACTCCTGAGTTTAAAATGGTAAGACACATAATCATCCTGCAGACAGAGAATCCCACATGCTGAAGGCCAGCTTGGCCTGGATGAGTAGGATGCATAACTGGCTTGTAGGGAGACAGAGAGAAGGTTCTGAACAGGGATGTGGTATGCCCTTTGCCTGACTCATCAGCACCGTGCTTTCCCATACTCTGTCTACAGCAATCATCACCCTCAGCCATTCAGGGGCTCTATCAAGGCCCAAAGTACCCACGCTGGGCCGGGACTTCTCTTAGTTCCTGGCCTATTGAAGTGGGCTAAGGCGATGCTGGCAGTGGTTGGATTCTCCCAAATCCCGGGGTGAGAGCACTGATGCCATTTCCAACAGAGGGAGTTGAGGGCTGGCATTCATCTGGCAATGCAGTGAACAGTTAGGCTGCAGGGGCAACCTGAGACCGTCTTCAGCCACAGGCATCCCTTTCATGGACACATGACTTCCGGGTTCCAAACCAAGCCTCACACATGGCTGGAACACAGCTTATTTGGTGCAGAGCATCATGAAAAAAAGAAATGATAAGGCGTAAATCTTTAACATAGTCTTATATTTGGAAAGGCAATTAAAAAACACTTGAAAATACAAGATAAAGTAACAGTTACTTATATGTTTTAACCTTATATTGCTTGGCCATTTTTACATATAAATTATTGCTTACTAGCTTTGATAAATACATAGCAGAGTCATATATACAGAGGCAGAAAGTATGAAATGTCAAAAGGAAACACTGTTAATGGCAATTCTGGTAATTCAACAAATGTTTCATATTTACCAGGTCTTATAATGGTGGAAAACTGTGAAGTGTAGTCCCTGAGAAGTTAGGTAGATACCCCGATTGCAGGTTTTCTATCTTCTACTTGTTATCGCAAGCTGACAATGTCACAGCAGTCCTAAGCAATGGTACATTAAAGGCAAGATTCCTTGCTTCTGGTCATCGACTTCATCCCAGTATTTAATAACAGTATCATATGAATACAATAAATAGGCTATGCAAATAAATATTACTCTGCTAAAAAATGTTTAGTATATACAGCTTTGCTTTATACAGTAGTACATTTTCACCTAACTTTTTGGCAATTTTTAAAAACTTTCCTTCTATCAGTCTGAAGCAGATCTGGCCTTGCTCACTAACAAGCAGGCTGAAATTTTAAGAACATGTCTTTGAAGTTTTTAGATAAAATCTTGTGTCAGTCAACCGCAGCCGGCTTAATCTTCCAAATTTTAATATTTTTGCCCCATTTCTGAGAAGCTTGGACTGGCTGTGCCCTAGAGTTCAGAGTTCACGGTGTTGCTTGCTGTAGCAAAACTGCAGGTCTGTGATTCGGGCAGCAGTGAAAGGTGAGCTCTGGGAAGCAGGAGGCAGCCCGGCTTTTTCTCTCCCATGAATCCCTTTCTTCCCACACAGATGTGAGGTGCTTATTCTTGTACTTCTACATTTGATGTACGTGCCGTTCTGTCTGCCTGAGGGTGCTGGTCCAGCAAAATGAATTTACTCTAAACATAATTAGGGATACTAGGAAAGAGTGAGTGTAGGCCATAATATGCATTACGACAAGCATTTGGCAATTATACAGCCCATAACAGAGTGAATTTAAAGCATGTAGTCATGGAACATCTGCAAATGTGCATGTAACAACTGGGGGAATAAAGGAAAGCTTGCAATTGTGTCAGCAGGAATGTGTGTTCCACCGTCCACGCTGACTTCCGGACAGGGCCAGCTCGCGGCGATGCTAATGCATCCAAAGGCCCACAGGACTGCTGGAGAATTGTGCTTTAACAGAATGAGCTACCACAGATGGCTGTGCTGGCCAATTTGGTGAAGATTTTCTGGAGAGATGGAGATGTTCTGCAGTTATAAAAATTCCAAAGGCTAGTGCGGAAAGGGCTGAGACACGCCGGCTACCTTTCCAGGCAGCAAATGCAGTGGATTCTGACGAGGCCTTGGTGAGTGTATGGACAGGGAATGGCACATCTGGACCAGCAGGCCCTGCGCGGCTCTCACTGTGGCCTGCTCACTGACGGGGAGCCAGAAGTCTTCAGGAAGAGCTTTCTGTGTAGCAAAATCTGGTTCTGTTCAGAAAAGCTAAAAGGTTTTAGATGTTCGGAAGACAGGGATGGTAAAGCAAATGTAAAACAAACAAAAACTTCCTTTCCTTTTACTCTCAAGTAAAAGGCTGATTGACAAATACTACTTTCTCTCAGCCCAGGTCCTCTCCATGTCGTGCAGGACACATTAAGAACTACGCAACATATGACAAGTACATAACCGGTCCGGGGCCTGAGCAGCATGTGCCTGGCTGAAAACTGGTCCTTTCAAGGCGAGGCTCTACTCAGGCAATGCAAATCTCATGTAAATAAATCCAACTGTACCACAGAGATGACGTCACAATGGCCCTCTGTGACTGCTCCATGAGGAAAAGACACGCACAGGTGCTTGTGCCGGAAGCCTGTGCTATGGCCAGTAACTGCCACGAGGAGCCCTCTCTGAGAGCTTCCCTGGCTGCCAGAAAAGTCTCTCTCCTGACCCTGTGGCTCTGTCCTCTGCAGCAGGTCTCAGTCGGCTGCGAGGGGTTTGAAGCACTTCTCTGTGTGGACCAGCTGTGGACAGAGCATTTGTATAAACCCTCGACACTCCCAGGAAGGAAGTGCTATACCTGAGCCAGATGGTCCATCAGAAATGCTTTCCACAGGGCTCGTCCTGCACTGTTAAGCTCACTGTGGCGCCCAGGGAACACCCCTGCAGGAAAGGTGTGAGAGCAACGACACCCTCAGTGAGGGAGATGCAGGAGGTGCTGATGAGACAAGGAGGAAGCAGGTCTGTACCGGTTCTACCCAGCAGACCAATGGGCCAGAATGGTGAGAGGAACAGCACGGCTTGGGGGTTAGAAGATGGACTGTGACTCAGCAAGGAGAGAGCCTCGCAGTTCAGCCAGTGAGGAGTGTTTAGTGATGAGGAAGGACCGGATTTTTTAAGCCGCAGCCTTGTGGCTTATGAGGGCTGGGGGAAACCTTCTGGCTGGTCTGTGAGAAGAGCAAGAACTCATACTTGCTAGAGGAGGCTCGATGTGTCAAAATGGAATAAAAAGACTCAAAAAACTGAGACTTTGGGGAAAAAAACAAATAGGCAAATTATATCAAGACTTTCTGCTTTGCACGGGAAGCAGGCTACAGGACTCCAATGTCCAAAGGCAGACATTTCGGTATTTCTGGGCTCATCTCACTTGCCCCAAGACTGGTAATCCCCACTGTGCTCTGACCTGGTGCGAGAAGCACTAAGTGCTTCACCTGCCCAGTCTCTCCCTTACTCCATGTGCTGGGCAGGCCGCCCGCCTGAGGGCTCGACACACTAGGGCTTCTTCGGCAGGCACAGAACACAGAGCTGTGCTTCTCACCTCCCCGAGCTGTTCTGAGTCCCTACGGTGTATCGGGCACTGTGCCCAATGCAGAGCATGCTTACAAACACAAGAGAAAATCCCCAGCAATTAAACAGCGATGTCCTGGCTTAAAGAGTGTCATTCCTTAGTTGTAAAGCAACTACATCTACCTCGCCTACGGAAGCAGGTCAGTCAGAGATGCTACTTCACTTGTAAGCATACGTGTCCTCCTTGTTCACGTCCATGAGTGGAGCGACACTGCTTTTGTGGTGCGAGAGTGGATGGAGAGAGACCTCTCTTCCCGGAGATCCGGAGGGCCCTTCCTGCCGACGGGTATTCCATCCTCTGATGGGCTAACAGCAGCAGTCTGCCCACTGCTGTGGCACGCTCATGCTGAAACGTCTGTTCACTGTGTGTCAGGCTGCTTCTCCTGTCAGCGCTGCCACATGTCAAACTGAAACCTGGACAGGGTCAGCAACATGATGATAAGAAGCGAGGCCTCTCTTCCGAGAATACTGCTGGCTCTGTCGCCTTCTCACTCCAGGCCATTGTGGAGGGGCCTCTCCCATCCCCAGCAGCTGATATCACTTCCGGAACATGCTCTGGCTGCCTTTCCTGTGCATGCCTTGCGATGTACTGATAAAACTCAGCAATTTCTTTACCCACAGGAAGCAACATGCTGGGCAGGGACCTTCCCGTGGCTCCAAGCACAGCAGTCACGGGGGCAGACGGAGGCTCAGGCCCGCGGCTCAAGCCTGTGGGAGAGCTCGAATAGGGCCTGCTGGCTGTCGATGACGTAAAGGTGGGTAACGTAGGACTTCAGCTCCTGGTGCTCCTTTGGGGACATGTCACTTCCTATTAATATTTTAGAGGAAAATCCAACAATCAGTCTCATGAGAGCAATGACGCTATTTCTAAGTACTAGGGAGCCCTGTCTCAGTAGCTGGAATCCTGGAGGCAGAGTCCTCTTCTGAGAGTAAAAAGGCATTGGGCTAGGTTCCTAGGGTTGGGCAGTTGGACAGGCCAGGAACTGACAATGGATAGTACCTGGAAGTATGTCCTATTCGGAAGTCATGCTACTGTCCCTGTCCACAGACAAGGGCAGCGAGCAGTCACCCAAGCAGCACGGCCGGATGTGAACCTGGACACAAAGGTTCCCTAATCCATGGTTTGAGCTCCGACATCGTGCAGCCTTTTGTAGCAACCGCCTGTTTAAATGGCCTGCATTACTTTGTACAGTTTTTTTTTTTGAGACGGTCTCGCTTTGTAGTTCAGGCTGGCCCTGAGCTCAGCCTCCAACTCACATCACAGCAATCCTCCTGCCTCTGCCTCCCGAGTGCTGGGATGACAGGCGTGAGCCACCACGCCCGGCACTGTGGTATGTGGTACTGGTTGCTGCTGGGCATGAGTCTCCACACCCAGTATTGTACGTGGTTACCGGGGATCGAACCTGGGTCCTTGCACTTGCAAGACAGTTCACCAGAACCACTGAGCTAAATCCTCGGCCCTGTACAGTCTTGAATTTTCAGGAACCAGGCCATCTATTTAGCATATGAACACAGTAGCCCATCCTATTTTTTTTTAGACTTTCTATATTTCCATAGTATCCTCATGTTTTGGGGAAAAAAATGATTTAATGAATAGCTGAACGAATAGATCCTACAGGACAGAACCTAAGGGGCTGTTAACAGGCAGAATGAGAACAAAAAGTACGCACACGGGCTCAAGTCTGCCCAGAGAAGGACGAGGCCAGGGATCTCCCCTCACACACATCCAGGGCCGGCAAAGACCTGTGCAATCAAAAGAGGTGTTTGTGTATTGTGGACACACAGGTGCCATGCTAGGTACAAGTCTACTAAGAACTCGGAGGTCAAGTATGTGGACAGTGGGTGAGGCCGGCACGGCAGCTGAAAAGAAACAAAGACAATGTGGCTTGCGCTGCGGGGAGACAGCGTGGGAGTGAGCACCACGACACTGTCCTCTCGCTCCATGGGACTCCAGGCAGGATGTGACCCCAGGGCACAGCTGAAGTAAAGGGGAGGGGACCCCAGGGAGCTGGGTGTTTTACTGCAGTACATTTTTCTCTACGTGAAAACTTTTATCCCCCTCTTCTGTGACAAAGGTGTTTTATGTGGAAATAACAAGACATTACTGTCATGAGTGGCTTAGAGCTCTTAGGTTTCAGAGCAAGGCCTTCTGGTTTCTGCAGGTAAAATTAATAGGTCTTGAAGTTTCTACCATGACCAAAAAGCTATATTATTCTTGAATGCTAAAAGGCATTAAGAAGCTACTTTATGGTTTAGTTCACTTCAGTTTGGAAAACATGATGTTATAAAGATAAAACTGCTGTTAGTTTTTAAGTCTTAAAAAGATGGTAGAGGGGGCCAGAGATTTAGCTCAGTGGTTCTGGCGCCTGTCTTGCAAGTGCAAGGTCCTGGGTTTGATCCCTGGTAACCATATACAACAAAGCCAGGAGTGGTGACTCTTACCCACCAGCAATCAGTACCACATAACCACAGAGCTGGGAATGGTGGCTCATGCTTGTAATCCTAGCACTTGGGAGGCAGAGGGAGGAGGATTGCTGTGAGTTTGAGGCTGGCCTGGGCTACATAGTGAGCTCAGGGTTAGCCTGAACAACAAAGTGAGACCTTCTCTCAAAGAAAACAAAACAAAACAAAAAGATGTATAGGAAACAAAGTTGTTGAAAACAAAGAGGGGCAGAGGGTTAAAGGGAGGGAAGAAAATGGGAGTAAAGAACCAAGATATGTCATGAACAGGTACAAATTCCCATGATGAAGTGATCATTATGTGTATCTAAAATGCACCAATACAGTTAAACATTTTTTTAAAAAAAACATGGTACAATGAAGGTCCCCAACCATGTCAACTAATACTTCTGTGGAATTTTCTAATTATAACTGGCTTGATTAATGTTACACAATTTTAACCCAAATGGTGATATTGCTTTACTAGCTTAGATAAGCTGTTAAGATAAACTCAGATAATCCAATTCCAACTCAGTTTTTAAGGTATATAAAGATGTGAACATAAACTGGCTTGACATTCATTCATTCATTACTTACTTGTTTTTTTGCACCAGGGTCTTGCTACAGTTTAGACTGGCCTTGAATTCACTAGGTAGCCCTGGATGGGCTCAAACTCATGGCAATCCTCCTGCCTCAGCCTCCCAAGTACTGGGTTTTCAGGCATGTGCCACTGTGTCTCCTTTTTCTAGTGCTATATAGGGCGCAGAGGGGGTGGGTGGGAGATTCAGGGCCGGCCAAGCAAGAGCACCCTTCATGTCCACACAAGGAACATATATAAACTAGCATCTCTTGATAAATGAGGATCAATATCTTATAATTAGTTAACTATCTAAAGAATAATGAAAGAAATAGGAAGCCACACTCATCGACATTTGCTTGTGCATTTGAATGAATCTCTATGATGATGATTATTATCACTGTTTCTACTATAACAGCATTGTACTTGTATAGTGAGTTCTAGGAGCATATATTCAATGATATTAAATTGACGTGACTATTTAAAAGAATTAGTTTCTGTGTTTACAATTTTTCTTTTGAAAAAAATTAGCACACACAGAAGTTCAGCTCCTAATTTGTTTTTTGGGAAGATAATGTTGTCAGCCATGAGCAACACTATATAGAAAAAGTTTATTTTAAAATGTGTACTAGCCAGGCACATGGTGACACATGTGTGTAATTCCAGCATTTGGGAGGCTGAGGCAGGAAGACTGCTGCCGGCTAGGAGGCCAACCTGCGCTACACAGTGAGGTCAAAACCGAGACTACAAAGGAAGACCTGTCTCATAAAAACCAATATTCTCCCCTCAGAAAAAAGAACGTGTACCTCATAGTTCGCACAGTAGTACTTTCCCTGAGAGGTCGGACTCTGATTTTCTGCTGTACATGTTGAATATTTTATATTTTTGCACTTTATAGAATCTGCCCGTGGTGAAGCAAAGGGCCAGAAAGTCCGTGTGAGTCTGGGCAGTGGCTCAGTGAGCCTTGCCTTGCATCCTCAGCCTTCTGCCCTGCGCCTGCAGGGTTAACCAGCCACTCGTGGGCCTGGCCTCACGGTTCCTTGTCCACGGGAAGCCCCTTCAACACCCAGAGCTGACTTCCTTCCTTCCCGCACTGTGCACTTCCTTCACTCAAGCACATAGTGAGTGACGCCTGAGACGCAAAATGGAACAAATAGCCCTACCCGGCTCAGCGGGGAGCCTACAAATTTACTCAGAAAAATACATTTCCAGCTGAGAGGCGGCTCTAGACAGGAAGGTTTTGTTAGGCTGACAACGTTGCTTTAGGTGTTTACAGAGCAGAGCCCTGTTCCAGGGGGTCCCTGAGTGGGGAAGCCAGGGCCAGGGTCACCCCGCCACCCTCACCAGCCGGTTCTAAGGTACAGGGGGAGCAAAGCTAGGCTTTCTGGGGTGGGGCAGGGCGAGGAGCCTCTGCCCTCTGTGCAGGGTAGACTTGCTTCCACCGCGAGGAATGACCTGTTTCCCCCTTGTCTTTCTCTAACCCTGAGCCTGTCAATGAGGAGACAAAGCGTGAATTCAGTGCATGCGTACAATATGTATACATATTATACTGTACAAGCTGTTTCCATTTACTACCAGCAAATGCTTGTGACATGGTCACAGTCAGGACCAATAGGCAGCCAAGTTACTCTCCACACCTGACTTCAGTTACTCACCAAACTGGTTAGTCCTGCAGTGTCTCAGGGTCCGCACTGTGTCTGCAATCATGTGCTGCAAAGGTAACAAAGGAAACGCGTCAGTGGACAGAGGGGCTGCTCAGCTGTTGCTCCAGTAGAGGTGGCTGCTGCAATGGACAGACAGTCTAACACCCAAGTTGGGGGTAAAGGGATGAGCTATACTTGCGGAGAACAACATCTGAAGATTGTGCTGCATTTGAATTCCAGATAATACTTTAGTCATTGTCTGTAAGAGTAGTGGCTTCTCAACTGCACAGAAGCACCGTGGGGAAACAGCGGGAAGAGACGAAGCCGCCCAGGGATCTCCCCTGGGGCCTGGGAAGCGCCATGCTTGGTGTGTTCGCTGCTCTCTGAACGGTGTGCGCTGGGCTTGTGTCCCTGTCACTGCTTTTGGTCACTTCTCCACCAGGTAACGCTGGAGGGTGGTGCCTGCCCTGCCCCAACTAGGTGTCACACACACAGAGCCACACGGACCTGCTGCAACAGGTTAGCAGGTTTTATGTACTAAGAGGCTCAAAAAGAGGCAGAAGCTGAGGTACTTAAGAAAAATGAACACTGTTCACACAATCAACATCTTTACCATGTAAATTTCTGTTCATGATTTATAGTCTTGCTTAAAGCCTTCAGTGTTTTTTCCTTTAACATCTTCAGTGATCTCTAGGCCAAAGTCTTCGTAGTTTGCAGCTGCTATTAACAAGTTTCCACACCCCAACTTCAGTATCTGTAATTGTTTTCTACCTGTCTCTGCCATTTTTAGTTGTTCACAATGAAAGCACAGAGTTTTGGGAATCGTCTCTGACTACTGTGGTCGTCATGTTCTAGACACTGCAGGGGCTTCTGACTCGGTTTCATATCGGAATCCAAACATCACACTGGTACTCGAGAATCAGCACCACGTACTGTCTGGCCCTCCGCAGCCCCCACGTGGCTCCTGCCTGCACACAGTGAGCGCAGATCACCCACACACAGCAAACCCTTGATGGATTCCTGCTGAAAGTGTGTAAGCACTAAAACATTTCTCACTCCAAATCCAGTGCAACGACAGAAATGTTATTGGACCATGGCCCACTGATTAAATTGTTCTGAGAACTGTACTGCTAATGTCTTTCCACTCAAGAGCGGAAAATTAAATGGGCCAGCGATTAGAGCAGAAGCTCAAGCAGCATTTGCAAAGGAAATGAGACCTGACTCACGTCTGCGTAAATGCATTGTTAACTTGGCTTTCCCAACTGCACCCCTGTTCCCAGGATGGTTTGCTCGCTTCAAGCTGTGGCGTCATATTGATTCCTATCATGTGCATTTGCACAGCCCATGCAGGGCTCGAGCCGATGTAAGGCCTGGTACCTAACGTAGCACTGAAACCTGAGTCCCGATTCTCATCTTTCGGCTTTACGAAGGAGGAGGGCAGGGGTGGGGTAAAGATGATACTCGTAATTCCGAGGGATGAGACAGAAAGGAGAAACCCTTTGTTTCTTCATCATTTAATGGCTTGAGATAGCAACATTTAGAGTTGCTGAGGCAGCGAGGAACTCAGCCCAGGGAACAACAGAAATCTTATTAGGCCCACGGAGCACTTCTAGATCTGCATGTGGTTGGCTTTAATGTGTTGTCCTGTGTCAGCCAGATAAAGATAATACACTGAATCATTCTCGAGCTGGCTTCAGTTAATATCCATCACGAGGGACTGGCTTCTTACAAGTTAATTCACTTAGGTTCTATTGGTTCATTACTGTGAAAGATGATCCTGTTTTAGCTTCAGTAAAGCCCAGTCCTTCACTCAGAGACATTCCTTTGAACCCTGTGTCTCCTAGGAAGGCTCATCTCTCTCCCCAGCGCCCATGTGTACCACAGGTCTGGATATGATATGAAGCTGTTCTCTGTCCTTTTGGAAAGATTTCCAATTCCACTCTGTCTCCTGCATGGAAGGAGGGGTCAGCCCGAGGCATGTTGAGTCTGAAGTGCTGTCTGACTTGTGGACCTGGAGCTCCGTGGTACTGCAAAGCTGCTCTTGTCACAAAGGGCATGCTATCCACTGCCCGATGGGCAGCAGGTCTACGACCTACGGTATGGATCCACGATAGCACCCATTTTCTATTCCTTTAAGAAAGTTATTTGCTGAAATTTAAAATAGAATATTATTTATCCTGTGCTACTTCCCTATGTGTTTTTAAAGAATTAAGGACAGAATTATTGACGCCGATGGGATCAGGGTCATCTAGGCTCTGTTAGAATCCCTGTTGTAGGTTGAAGTCTTACCACCTGAAAGAGGCACTGAAAGGCTTCTGCCTGATTGTTGTAGAAAAAAACACAGACCACAGGTGGAGGTGAGAAAGCGTGGAGGAAATCTCTTCATGGCTTTCGCTCATGTGAGCCTTTATGGAACTGTCCTCTCACTTGGTGACACTGTCTCATGGGATGATACAAGATCTTCAAAGCTCTGGTTCATATCAGGGAGAAGTTCAGCCACTGATATGCTCTTAAAATAGGTGGCAGTTGGCTGTAAGAAGTACAGTTGATTTCCTAGGTACCCTCTGGGGCAGAGGGAAAAATGCACAGACTTTCTGGGAAAACTCTACTTAGTGTGACAACCCCACTGAACAGCTCCCCAAATGCCCACAGCCCATCCAGTGTGCTCACCCTGATGTGCTGGCGAGCAGGCAAAGTAGCTACTGATCAGAAGCTGACGGGCTGAAGTCAGTCAGTAACAGCCAACGCTAGAGATTAACCTGTTTGGAGATGAGGATTCTAGTGGCTGGTGGCTCAGTGTGTGGGATCTGCAGCTTACACAGCAGCACACAAACCAGAAACATTTGGGCCCTTCCTGCTGCGCTGACTTGAATGTAGCATTTAAAACAAGTGAGTTCTAGGGGCCCGGGATTTAGCTCAGTGATTCCAGTGCTTGTCTTGCAAGTGCTAGGGCCCAAGTTTGATCCCCGGTTAACCACATACAATACTGGGTGTGGAGACTCACATCCAGCAGCAATCAGTATCACATACCACAGCGCCGGGCGTGGTGGCTCATGCCTGTAATCCCAGCACTTGGGAGGCAGAGGCAGGAAGATTGCTGTGATGTGAGTTGGAGGCTGAGTTCAGGGCCAGCCTCAACTACAAAGCGAGACCCTGTCTCAAAATAAATGAATGAATGAATAAATAAATAAATAAATAAAACAAGTGAGTTCTGACTCTGAGACGGTGCAATTCAAAATGTTCTCGATATTTCCATGTCAAAAACGACCTCCAGGAAGAGATTGTGGTTTAAAGGGAGCTGTTGTTGGTTTGACTATTGGAAGATTCCATCAGACCCCAGCTGGGGGGGGTTGCAGAGCTGCACATGAGCCGGCTGTCCTGTGCCGCTGTCCTGTGTGCCGGGCTGGCCAGATGCCGAGAGCCGAGCACTCAGAGGCAAAGCCGACGTCCGCACTCACAAGTGCTCGTCGGTCTGTGTGCTCTCTGACCATGATGTGTGGGCTCTGCTTCAGTCAGCCTTCCCTCAGAGGCTGGACCCTGGCTCACGGGGACCAGGCTCACGGGGTCGGCTGCTGAGAGTTCACACAAGTTCACCGCTATTCCTGAAAGGTCACAATCCCTGGAGCAAGGCACCAGGGTCATCCTGGGACGTTTAACCTGTGACACTAAAGTTCGTCCGTCACATAAGCTCACTCCTCCGCTCACGAGCAGGTGGGCCTCCCTGGAGTGCTCCTCTCTCACGACTGCCCGTGCTCACGGTGATCCTCCTCTGACCCCTGCAGGTCACAGCGACTGCGAATATCCCGGAGGTCACTCGGGAGGGAGTGTTTCAGGGACACGTGGCAGAGAACTGATAGGGATCCCTTCTCCTGAGCAAGGAGAGCCTGTGTCGGGGAGGTGGGAGTGGGGCAGCCCTTTTCTCACGTGCAGACTCCAGAAATCCAAACCTGAGGTGCCGGGGAGCTGACACAGGCCCCAGAAGGACTTTGGTGACAGTGCCTCAACAGCAGCACACACTGACGCAGCAGGAGATGCCTAGGAAGCAGCTGGTGATGAAGCACCTGGCAGAAGCCCTACCATCTTTATTGCTGGTTCCGTAAAGCACACTCAAATATGGCTGTTAATCTAATGAAGTGTCACTTTTAAAAACAAAAACCACAAGGCCAGAGATTTAGCTCAGTGGTTTGGGCATCTGCCTGACAAGCACCAGGTCCCAAGTTTCATCCCTGGTACCACAATGCCAGGTCCAGTGGCGCAGGCCTGTAAGCGAGAGGCAGGAGGACTACAGAGTTCGAGGCTGAGTTCAGGACCAGCCTGAACTATAAAACAAGACCCTGTCTCAAAAAAAAAAAAAAAAAAAATGCAGTTCCACATTTGGTGGGTTTGCAAACTCTTGCTAGCACTCTTATTTTTCATTGGGAAACACTATACACTGACATTTGACAGTGCCACGCCTACCTCACAGGTGCCAAGTCCTGAGTTCAATTCCTGGCACCAGGGGCGGGAAAAAAACTTCAGAGGAGACAAAGGGGTATACCAGTAGTTTGATTGCAGGGAAGACAAACATATATTTTCAGAGAGAAAAAGGAGAAATAATGAAAGGTACATACCAATTTTTCAAAATTGACAAGATTATCCAAAAATGTTTTATTTCCTTCATGAATAAATGTTACATCTGGAAATTAAAAACACAGAGACATAGATACCATTAGGAATGGATCATGTAATAAGGCTACAGAAGTCTAGAAACAGTTCAATTTATGAATTTTCTTTAATAATACAGAAGTATTCCATGCACTGGCATGGTAACTTGAAATATAATACCTATTGTAGAAATGCATGATTTGTGCAGGGAAGGGGTGAAGGGAATGTGTATCATTAATGAAAGAACAATTCTGCACTTATAGTGAAGTGTTTAATCTATTTTACAAAAGTTAATGCTACTTAGTAACTTCTTCGGTCCACTGTATTTTTAAGACTGGATAGAAAATAAATGAATACTTACAAACAATAGGATCTTAATATGTATATGTTTGTTTCTCAAAATAAATCCTTGACAGAGTCACAGATTTAGCTCAGTGGTTCCAGTGCCCGCCTTGCAAATGCAAAGTCCTTAGTTCGAGCCCCAGTAACCACATACAACAATGTCAGGCATGGTGACTCATGTCCACCAGCAATCAACACTCACACCACAGTGCCGGGCGTGGTGGCTCATGCCTATAATCCCAGTACTTGGAAGGTAGAGGAAGAAGGATTGCCAAGAGTTTGAGGTTCATCTGGGCTATATGTGAGCTCAGGGACAGCCTGAACTACAAAAGTGAAACCCTGTCTCCAAAAAATAAAAAATTAAAAAAGTAAAAAACCTGGGCCGGGGATTTAGATCAGTGGTTCCGGCGCCTGCCTTGCAAGTGCAAGGACCTGGGTTTGATCCCCATAATCACATACAACAATGCTGGGTGTGGTGACTCATGCCCACCAGCAATCAGTACCACACACCACAATGCCAGGTATGGTGGCTCATGCCTCATGCCTGTAATCCCAGTACTCGAGAGGCAGAGGCAGGAGGATTTCAGTGAGTTCCAGGCTGGCCTGGGCTACATAGTGAGCTCAGGCCAGTCTGAACTACACAGTGAGCCCCTGTCTCAAAAAACTAAAAAAAACTAAAAAAAAAAAAAAAAAAAAAAAAAAGTAAATGAAAGGGGAAAGTTTGAAAATGCCAAGATCTCTGGCCTTGTCTGAGGAGGTAGCAAAAAAGCATCAGTGATGAAAATAAAAGAAGGAAAGTGAAATGAAAGGATTTTTTTTTTCTTTTTTTTTTTAGAGGCAGGGTCTCACTTTGTAGTTCAGGCTGGCCCTGAGCTTAGCCTCCAACTCACATCACAACAATCCTCCTGCCTCTGCCTCCCAAGTGCTGGGATTACAGGAGTGAGCCACCATGCCTGGCACTATGGTATATGGTTTTGATTGCTGGTGGGTGTGATTCTCCACGCCCACCATTGTTGTATGTGGTTATGGGGACAAACCCAGGTCCTTGCACTTACAAGGCAGGCAATGGAACCACTGAGCTAAATCCCCAGCCCAGGACTTTATTTTTAGACCGGGTCTTGCTTTGTAGTTCAGGCTGGCCCGCTGCTTATTATGTAGCCCAGGCAAGCCTCGAACTCAGCAGTCCTCCTGCTTTTGCCTCCTGAGTGCTGTGCTTACTAGGGTGAGGCACCATGCCACACTGTGGTATGTGGTTACAGGGGATTGAACTTGTGACTGTGCATTTGTAAGACAGATGCTGGAACCACTGAGCTAAATCCCCATGTCCCCAAAAGGACATATTTGAGGAAGGGAAGTTAAATTTGACCGGAGACTCACTAGATATAACTGACTAAGGAACAGGACGGGCAGCTCCAAGGGAAGGGCCTGCTCAGCACCCCCAGCAGTTCAATCTCCAGAACCACCAGAAAAATAAATGAGCAAGAGAGACATGGATCTGGGAATCAGACAAAGGTAAGAGCAAAGGAACCTCTGAGGATTATGTACACAACCGAGATCCAGGGACCTGAGTACGAGGAAACCCGTGTGGACAAAGATCACAGTAAGAAACAGCACAGACCAAGGACACATGTGTCACTCATGTCTTATCATAACACGAAGGTCAACAAACTAAAAGTATCTTCAAAACTCTCACTAAAATGCCTTGCTAGAAAAGAGACAAAATAACAGCTGTAAAAGTCCTATAGATAGAAAGAGATGACATAGGCAGGAAGACTTATTTTGGGGTCCACAGAAGATAGTAAGAGACAGATGCCCTGAAATCTGTCCTCAAAGCTCCACGCGGGGTATAACTGTCTCCTTGCATCCCTTGTACACAGCTTCTACAATGGCCTGTAATGTCTTCACGAGCTTAATTTCTTCTTTTAAACAAATGTTCTGGTAACAAAGTGATTCATAATGAAACAATCTTCTAACCAACTGGTTCTTTTTTTTTTTGAGACAGGGTCTCGCTTTGTAGTTCAGGCTGGCCCTGAGCTCAGCCTCAAACTCACATCACAGCAGTCCTCCTGCCTCTGCCTCCCGAGTGCTGGGATGACAGGTTTGAGCCACCACGCCCGGCACTATGTTATGTGGTACTGGTTGCTGCTGGGCATGAGTGTCCACGCCCAGTATGGTATATGGTTACCAAGAGATGGAGGATCGAACCCGGGCCCTTAGCGCTTGCAAGACAGGCACCGGAATCACTGAGCTAAATCCCTGGCCCCAACTGGTTATTTCTTTACCTTTTGCAATTTTAGAAATAATTCTAAGCTTTCATCCCATGACACACTATTTATAAAACTTCAGATTCGAAGAGTCAGCTCTTTCCCTTTTGAGTGCTGCAGATCAAATGCTCTGCTCGCCTTGTCTACACTAAGCACTTAGACACTGGGCTTTGTCATCCTAAGGTCTGGGCTGCAGAGGCCACGCAGCGCTGCCTGGGCTCTTTCCCAGCGTTAGCAGGTTGTCACCTGCACTGCTATCCTACCTTCCTACACGTGATGAGGAGGAGCGTGACAGTAACATGAGACACGATTTGATGTGGTTTATTTGGATTAACACATTTCCTCTTTGCAAAACACTATACCATAAAGCTAGAAGGGAAGCGGGTGAAGAAACCGGCATACAAAGAAGGCTGTCTGTAGCCAAGCCATGCTCCCAGCCAGAGTCAGGATTCAAACTCAGGCAGCTGGGTCCTCTTCCCTGGGGGCTTCTGAAGGCACCTCAAGTTACAGGACGTGAACTGGGCAGGAGGGAAAGAGGTAAAGGCTTCACCCTGAAAGATCAAGGCCCTGGATTTGATCCCAGGACCATGAGGGAGGATAAAGACTTGTACTTTTCTCACTGCTGCTTCCGGTCAACCTACCACTCCCTGTACACAGTCCCTCCTGCCTGAAGTCTCTTCCTGGGAATTTCTTCTGAATAACTCTCAGGGCCTTGAGGGCAGCAGATGGGACAGGGAAGGGGCAGAGGGCCTCGTGCGCGGGAGGAGAGTGGCGGCTGGTGGGTTACAATCCAAGGAAGCAAGGGGGCTTCCGGAGGCTGACGGTTTTAATGCTATTAAATGGCAAGTGTGTGATGAGGTGGGAATGAAAAACAAGAAGGAACAGGTGTCGGCCCGCAATGTGCAGATGTGAAAATTTAAGTTGTGGGATGTGACTTGTGAGACTCCTGTCAGCTGGGGACAACGGTGCACTCTGGAAACTCCTCACAGTATAGAACTAAGGGACATTATCTGAAGAGTTGGCAAGTGGAAAATGAGGAAGAAACATACAACAAAACACCCCACAAATCTGCAACAATAACAATAACCTGCACTCTAGGATACAAACAGCCCCACAGGAGTTTTGGTGACTCCTCAAACACCTCTGTACTTACAGAAATCACACAGGCTGCCCACGCTCCACACACACTCAGACACACACACACACACACAGACACACACACACACACAGACACACACACCTACCTTAGAGCATCCGTTCCCAAGACCGAGGGAGGGGCTCACATTAATCCCTCTCAGCAATGATGCCGCCCCAGCAGGGGGAAAGTACATCAAAAGCAAGACAGTTCAACTGGGAAAGAGGAAAGCTGCTGGCTGAAGGATCCTCAGGTAATCTACTTACTTGGTAATCTGTGCACTTACTAGGAATTAACTATTGCAATAACTGAAACAGAGGAGGCTAATCCTTCCTAAACCACCAAAGTATTTCAACGTGGTCCTTTTTTCTAATTAGCAACAAATCAAAATATAAGGCACAAAAGAGGTGGGAGCAAGAGGTCTCATTAAAAATTCAGCTAGTTGCTCTAAAATAGTTCATTACAACTTTAAAAGTAAGTATGCAACAAGAAAACCTAAGAACTGCCAGGTGTGGTGGCATGTGCCTGTAACCCCAGCACTTCGCAGCTGCGGCAGGGGCATTGCCATGAGTCAGGCCAGCCTGGATCACGTAGTGGGTTGAAGACCAACCTGAACTACACACAGACTGTCTCAAAAAACCAAACCAATACCTCAAACCACAAGAAAACTCCAAAAATCACATCTCAGAGTTCTAGTTGTGTACTTTCCCCATGATATTTCATCTTAAGTACGATTATCTCTACCTATCTGTATTTTTATTTATTTAAAATTTTCATCCTGTTTGGCTTTGGAAATGATTCCCTACAAAAATGGTAACTTTCACTAAAGAATTAAGCTGACATTTTAAAATTTTTATAATAATAAAAATTGAGGTAAAGGAAAAACAGTGCTTATTTAAACTCAAGAAGGCTTGTAGTGAAAAGAGAAAAGATGTTTAATTTACTTCCTATTCTCCAATGAGTGAATGTATTTCAGCAGAAAAAAGGCAAATATGTTTTGCTGCCAACAAAAAGGTCTAGATAAACCCAGCAGAGCAGAAAATTGCATCTGGCTAAGATGTGTGAGACACTTCAGTGCGCTGAACATTCTGAGGAAGAACTGTTAATGCAGAGCAGAAAGCTCTGCTCTCTAATTAGGTTAAAGGGACACTATCCACTAATTTCTCATAACCTTAAAAGTATTTACTGTTGCAAGTCATTTTCTCCCGCAAATAAAAGGCAGGAGCCTGAATAAACTTATCTTAAAAGCAAATAAGGGAAGAAAAGAAAATCCAATGAACTTCTAAACTGTTATTTCAGCACTGCAATCTCTCCTGATTTCACCCATTTACATGTAATAGAATCTTTTCGGCTTGACTGAAGCCTCCTATACATCTCTCAATCGTCCTAATATTACATCTGCGTGTCACAAGGACTCCCGCTTCTCACCAGAAGACTAAACGCGTGGCTGCAAGGATGCCCAGCTACTCGCAACATGTCTCCAGACTCTGGCGGTCTTGCGAGCAGCAGAAGAGGCAATGCCAGCTGTCTGCTAGTGGGGTGGCATTGGGTGAGGCGGGGTGAAGGGGCCAGGCCAGCCAGCAACACAGTTCTCAGGCAACTCATTTCCAGAGCCACTTTTAAGGTTCCAGCTATTGATGCCTGACCCAGCAGAAGCTACCTCTGAGGACAGAGGCCAGATGAACAAGCATTCCTACAAAACCCCTTCAAAGAATTAAAATATAAAATATAAAATATAAAAATTCCCAAGTTCTCCTTCCCTAGGGAGCACACAGGTGAAGGTATACTCAAAATGCCTGCAGAATGGGCCAGATCCCACACAGCTCTTTCCCATCGATGTCAGTTTGAAAGAGAGGTGATTGAGATGCCAGTCGGGTTAACAGCAGGTTTCATGTTGAACTACGCAGTCACCTACAGAAGGGAGCTCAGCAGTTGAACTTGGCGCTGTCCATACTTTCCCAAGCGGACCGCCTGCCCTGGAAACAGGGACCACCCTACCTATGATTTCCATGCTTTATACGCTCATGTAGACCAAAGGGATTTCTCACTGCACCACAAACTGTGGGTTGTGTCTCTAAGTATAGTCTATCACCATTTGGGTTTTTTATGCCAGTCTTATTCTTATTTGAATTAACTACATCAGAGACTCAGAAGAAAATAATACAGGAATTAGAAGCAATGTAAAATAAAACAGAGTCATGTTTTTTTTTTTTTTTTTTTGAGACAGGGTCTCGCTTTGTAGTTCAGGCTGGCCCTGAGCTCAGCCTCAAACTCACAGCAACCTTCCTGCCTCTGCCTCCCATGTGCTGGAATTACAGGCGTGAGCCACCATGCCTGGCACTGTGGTATGTGGTACTGATTGCTGCTGGGCGTGAGTCTCCACACCCAGCATTGTATGTGGTTACTGGGGAATTGAACCTGGGCCCTTGTGCTTGCAAGACAGGCACAGGAACCACTGAGCTAAATCCCCGGCCCAAAACAGAGTCATGTTTAAGGAGTCAAGTGTAAAACGCTTAGACATCAGTTCAAGCACAATTAAGCATACTAGGTATTCCAAAAATAATTAGCTATTTCAAACATCATCAAAAGTAAACAAGTTTGGTGTCAAAAGGACTGCAGTTCAATACACTGAAGACTCCTTTAAGGCTTTCTGTAGTTAGAATGAGAGATCTGGATGATGGAATTACACAGCATAAAAGATAGAAAATCATTACCTTTAAGCAATAAGGGCATGAATGGGATCTTGGGTGGCTTCATCTTTTTGAATGCATCTCTGTAGGCTTTGTGATTTAAGGAAGGATCCTGCCGGTCCAAGCAGATTACAGAAGAAAGAAAAATCAATGTGTGACAGAAACAGTTCTTAGTCTGCTCTTCTTATACAATTTGAACATGATTTAGATATAGAGAGGTTCTTCCTAAGAATGAAGTAGATAAAGGTTTCCTAGGAGAATAAATTCACTAAATTAGGCCAGGAAATCTAGGCAAAGAATGAAACTAAAGTTACTGGTTTACAATAAAGGGAAATGACTGCAAAAGAGACACCTTTTGATTGCCCTATTATTTTCTCAAATCAGTTCTTTAAGGACAGTTTCCTCTGCATAATTTCGATCATGAGGTAACTGTGGTCTTTTGTTAAGTACACTGCAGAGAAAAACTGCCCTTTCCTTGCACAGAATGTGCGAGAAAACCAGAAAGCCTGCTTTACTGTATTCTAGAAAGAAACTGTATTCTTTGTATCTAAGCCTGGGACAGAGTAAAAACTGGGAAAAAATAATGTACACAACACTAATTACACATTAAGGTTATACTGATTCATTTTATTGGCTTAGAACTGCAATATGCTTAAAAATATGCCCCCTGGCCTGGAGATTTAGCTCAATGGTTCCAGTGCCTGTCTTGCAAGTGCAAGGGCCAGGGTTCAATCCCAGTAACCACATACAATACTGGGAGTGGAGACTCACACCCATCAGCAGTCAGTCTCACATGCCACAGTGCTGGGCGTGGTGGCTCAGGCCTATAATCCCAGCACTTAGGAGGCAGAGGCAAGAGGATTGCTGTGATGTGAGTTTGAGGCTGAGCTCAGGGCCAGCCTCAACTACAAAGTGAGACCCTGTCTTAAAAAAAAGAAATCTGCCTCCTGAAAAACCACACTGAAAGGACTCTATGCTCACCCCCTTTGTAGAGAGACAGAAAGAGGTACTAGCTATCATCTTGCCTCATCCCTTAAGAAGCAAAGCTACATTTCTCATATGCTAGTAAACTAGTCTCAGCTACTGGACACACCACAGAGCGCAGAACCAACCAGTACAATCTAGGAGATTAGAAGTGTAAGTCCAGCTACTGCCGGGACCTGCCTGGCAAAACAACGGGGTCGTAAGGCCAAGGGGTGAGGATTGAGAGATAAGAAAGACATGAGATAGAAGAGTTAGGGATCGGGAGGACTCTTCAGTCAATACTGAACGAGTGCCGTGTTTATTTCTTAGCCTCTTTTTATACATCTTTTAGGCAGTGTTTACGTGCCTGTTAGTTTCGCTTACATGTACAAAAGTAAAAAAAGGCAGAATCAATGTGGTTACATACAATAGTCAATGCATCATTCTTTAATCATTTATTTCAAGTTATTCTTAGCTCTCTATTATCTACCTAATGAATAGCTGCTTTCTTGACTTGCCTACTTCAAGGTTAAAAGAACAGGTGGCTATCTCTGTGTATGTCTGCTTCTAAGATCATAGTACAGAGACTGCTTTAAGTTGTTTTTCTGCAGAAAGCAGCAGTTGTTTTGAGGGAGGCAAACAGTTCTGGGCTCCGATCCAGACACCAGTTTAACCCCCTCTCCCCCTTGCAGGCATCCAAGGGCAGCAATCTAAAAAGACTGCAGATCAGCCATGGGCACTGGGCAGCTTCCGGTATGGCGCAGACTGCCTGAATTATCAGGGCCGAGCCCGCCTGGGGCAGACTTCCAGGCCTGCTGACAGGGAAAGGAGAAGACAGCCATGGCACTGTAGGAAACAGCTCCCAACAAGCTACTTACCGTTAAACTTTCAAGTTCAGAGAAAAGTTTCTTAAACTTCCCAGGGATTTTCTGAAAAACACAGAAACCAAAAGTTCGCATTGTGAGAACTACTAAGAGAACTTTTCATTACGTTGTGCTTCCTCGTGCCACATCTCAGAACCTAAGTGTCTCTCCCTTCTGCTCTCCCGGGAGAACATTCCTCAGGGATGCAGCTCTAAACTGCTTAACAGCCACATGACTCAGGAATCTGGCCGGTCAGACATCACATACACTGCAATTATTTAGGAAACACTTAAGATTCCAGTGCCACGTCCTTCCTTTGATGAATGTGTCCATCTTCTTACCAGTCTTTCTGAATGCAAAACAATAATGCCGGCTGACAGCTTTTGTATAAATGATGTAACTGCAGTTCACAGAGAAGGATTCAACAGTGAAAGACCATGACAACCTGGAGTGACTAAGCTCGCACTTTAGTGGGTAATCACTGAACTCTGCAGCTCAATCACATCGATGGGCAGAGGATGGGAACGTAGTATTTGGGCCAAATGAGGGGAACAAAACAAGACACTCAGAATGTCCTAGCCTGACTTCAGCACAGAGCGGGATGCCTTTCACACTAACTTAGAGGCCTTCTGGGGCAGAAAGCTCCCACCTGGAGGCAGGCTCAGTCTGAAGCTGGACTTTATTCCTTCCCTGCTCTGTGGCAGGTGTCAGTCTCCAAGCTCTAAGACCTGTTTCTTTAGTGCTAGATCCAGAGACAGTTCACGCAACATGCAGAGCCCACAGCGGCACTTGACACATTCCAGCCATCAATAAGAAAGGTGTTTGTGGGATTTTGTTTACACATGGAATCAAAATAATGAGGCAAACTACACAGCAGATAGACTTTTAAACTGCTTATCAACAGATTTTTCAGTTTGGCCATTCTGTACCTAAACTGTTCAGTCTGCTGGAACCCACTGCTCCTGCACCAGGAATGGGTGAGGAGATATAATATGCAGACTTTTACTACTGTTTCCACTGTTGTTTCTTTTCTTTTCCTTTCTTCTCTTCTCTTCTCTTTCTTTCTTTTCTTCTTCTTTTTCCTCCTCCTTTAATTTTTTTTCAAAGATAGGAACTTTCAATAAAGCCCTGACTGGCCTTGCACTTGTGGTGATCCTCCCATCTCAGCCTCAGAGCTAGGATTACAGGCATGCATCACCATATCCAACTCTACTCTTTCCTCTAAACTGTCAATCTTAGTTTGATGGATATCCTAAGTAAAGTGGTTATCAAACTACTTCCCAACTCAATGTGTCAGTTACTTTAACCTAGTCCAGAGGTCAGCTGGAGCCAGAGCTGGCACACTGTTTGCTTTCACAAACAAAGTGTTATTGGGACACTGCCATAACCATTCATATATATATTAACCGTGATGTTCTTGTACTACAGTGGCTGAGTTAAGGAATTATAGCTTGCACTGGCTAAAAATATGTACTATCTGGTCCTTTGCTCAAAAGGTGCTGACCTCCAGTCTGATTCCTTAAATTTGCTTCTTCTCCTATGTTAACCACTGAGGACAATGGGCCCATTTTCATTCTTTAGTCACCAGACTGAAAGACTCTGTGGTCTTCTCTGTGTGGGATCCCCACTCCCTGTTCTAGCAGTTCGCGACTCAATCTCCCAGGCCCTGGGCTCAGGGTTTCTCACTGAGAGTCTTCTCAGCTACTCCAGGCCGAATACACTTCCTCACTGCTCCCCACTCACCAGGCTGGTGGGACTGGTTCAAAAGTCCTTTCATCACGTGATACTGTTTCCGTCTGCCCTGCACAGAGCAGGTGCTCAACACACTCACTGAATTCAGCTATTTGAATGTAACCGAATTACTTTTCCTCCCAATACTTCTTTTGAGTTTAACTCTAATTCCACTCCCTGCTCTCTTGCTAACGCTGTTTCCTTCCTGCTTTGTTCATTTAGGGGAATCTGTCACTCGTCTCCTTCAGTCTTAGATGAGGAAAAATGACTTGCTTCCTTATCCAGAGCTAGAAAGCATTTCTTTTCTTTTGAGTCCCTTTGAGGTGCACTGACCTCAACCCCATGCCTTCCCCAGGGGGTGGCCTGACCGAAGGGTGAACCCAGAGGCCTCTGCTATGCTCCATGGAACAGAAAGGTTGGCCCATCAGTTCATCTCTTGTGGGGGATGAAACAGAGAGTCATGAGAGAACAGCTCAGTGAGTGAGAGGAACAGAATGGAGAGGACTGTGGAGAGAAGCCGAGGAGGCCTTCAAGCCACACACAGACAGCCCGCAGGGGAAGACAAGGCGACTCAGGAGAAATGGCACACAGAGGGAGATAGTCAGTCGGAGAAAAAGGTCAGTGAAGGAAACAAACACCCGGGAACACAGGGATGAGGCCCTCGGAGAGGCAGAGTCTGACTTCTGGGTCTGGCTTAGTCTGTAGCGCCTCTGCCCTGACTGGGCTCCTTCACCTTACAATCCCAACATCTTCCATCACGCAAAGAGGCAGAGTCAGCACTTGTGAGACCAGAACTTTACCACATTTTCTAGGCTCTAAGATAAAGAGTACAAAATTCCTTTTGCAAGTTACACAAACTATACACTATCTATGTGAGCACCCTGCCTGAGTCTCCCCACGGAGGGGCCCTGGAGCTTAAATTCACACACAATGCAGTGGACCCTGCTCTCCACTGTGCAGGCCAGCACACTCCGGAACCATGGCTTCCAGGAACCCACAGGAGAAAGCGAATTCGCGCAGGGGAGCATTTCAGTGCTTGTCTCTGTCATGCCTACTAGAGAACTATTTTATTTTTTAGTAGTACACATTTTCAGTACCTATGATTACATTTCCTGGGGGGAGCTGGCACATATGTGTAACCGGGTCATTGTGCTTGGAAGACAGGTGCCGGAACCACTGAGCTAAATCTCTGGCTCTGCTCATTCCATTTCTTTATCCTCCTCCCATTTGAGAAAGATCCATCTCCCTGATACCTATTATCTAACTTATAATTTGTTCTTTATTTATATTTTGGGTTTCTCATATAAAAGGAAGCATGTGGTATTTAAGGTTGCACACTGAATTTATTTCACTTAACATATAGCCTCAAAGTACATCCATTTTCCTACAAATGACTCAGGTTTATCCTGAGTAACACTCCATTGTGTGTAAATACCATATTTTCCTTATCCATTCATCTACTGATGGACATAAGGCTGTTTCCAAGATTTAGCTATTATGATTTGTATTGCTATAAACACAGGTACCCACGTATCACTGTAATATCATGATTTTAACTCTTTTGGAAAGACACCTAGAAGGTGAGTAACTGGGTCGAATGGAATTTCTAATTTTATTTTTTGAGGAACTTCCATACTGAGTTCTATACTGGTTGTACCATTTTACATTCCCACCAATAATGCAGAAGGGTTCCCCTAGGACCAGCCTCACCACAGTTTGTTACTGTTTGATTTTTTTTTTGAGGCAGGGTCTTCCTTCGTAGTTCAGGCTGGCCCTGAACTTACTATGTAGTCCAGGCTAGTCTTGAACTCTCCTGCCTCTGCCTCCAGACTGCTAGGATTACAGGTGTAAACCAAGGTCTGGTATTGTGGTGTGTGGTTACCAGGGATCAAACTCAGGAATTTGTGCTTGCCAGGCAGACGCCGGAACCACTGAGGCAGATCCCCGGCCACTGTTTGATTTCTTGATGATGGACATTCTTTCTGGAGTTAAGGTGGAATTTCTGTGCTGTTTTAATTTGCATTTAGAGAACCATTTCAAAGACCACCTGATGGAAATGCTCCCTACCACATAACACATATTTCCATTTTTCGTTTAATGTAACATTTATCCCATTTAAACCACTTAACCCAATTTGTCTTAAATCAGGCTTTGCTTATCATGTTCTTCGCCTCACCCCGAGCCCCAGGCTCACCTCCCAGGTCTGGGACAGTCGGCTGACAGACGCAGTGTTGAGACCCATCACAATAGCAAAGAAGGAATTCAGGTTTCTCTGGGCTTTGCAACTGTGGAACAAAGCAAAGCAGAAGACACCTTCAGGAGACATTCTTTCAATGGGTGAACACATGCGAAGGCTGAAAGGCCCCTTTCAGGCCAGCGTTCAGCCCAGGTACCCTTCCAAGCCTGGCCAGGGGCGGTACGCCCTCCCCCCACCCCCATTGTTTCTAATAGAAAAGCAGCAATTCCCTCCTTGCCTGCTGGAAAAGGTCTCTGCTCTTGACACTCTCCTGACATTTCATAAGACCCTTCCTCTTTTACTAGCTGTCTTGTATGCATTTTCAGTTTCTACTGAACACTCTCTGACTTCAGCTCCTCTGGGTACCGTGCTCTGGCTGCACCACACTGCAGTGTCGTCTCTGTCATCCGTACACTGTTGTGAATTCTGCAGAACGAGCCCTTCTCACCCCCAGTCCTGAGATCCACTCCCATTCCACTTAGACACACTGTCACCAATACAATGGTCACTGCGTCCCACATATACTTGAAGTGTGGTGTTTGCTATAGGGATGCTGCCTTAGATTTCCCACTTGAAGAATTAAAGTAATATAATACAAATTAAGAAGGACCCCACGGAAGTACATTCATTCACTCTGTAGGTTATTCTAAGGTAATCCCTTCTGCATGGCTACACTCAAGTCTGTGCTCACACCAAGTTCTGTGGGCTTTTAGGTCAGTTCGAACAGGCTATGAATTCCAAGTCCCTCTTTATTGAGACAGAGCTTGAAATATCACCTCTGAGGTAAGATTTTTTAAGACACAGCCCTACTTTGAAAATTAAATCTGAACAAATCTGAATGTGTGTAGCGTGAAGAGGGTGCAAAGAGGTTCCCAGCATATGTCTTTGGCGTCCCTCCTGTGCTGACTCTGTCACAATGTCCCCCGGGTCGCACTTGGACTTTGGGAGCAGGGTTGAGTCAACCCTGCACCTGCTTTTCCAGTTAAATACTTATACTGTGCACTATGGATGCTTTATCATGCTCATCCTGATTGTTACAAAGTATTTCAACAAAAACATATTCCACAGTTGGCTTACTGTGCTGGTGGGGACTTTCCTGTGTGTTGCATACAATGTCACAATGATTAGGGGTAAATAACGAGGGGGAAAAAATGTGATAGCAATAAAGAAAAAAGGAAACAAAGCTTATGTATATAGGGGATGGGGGTTACAGGGTGGTGGGGAGGGGACAAAATGAGAATCAAGTCATGTCATATTCTAGTACAAACTCTCAATGTTGAATGCGATGATGATGTGAATTCATAATGTATCAATAGATCTGTATTTTTTTAAAAAGTCATAATGAGTATTTCTGTGCAGAGGACTTTTTGCTGGCTTGTGAAATTTTTCCTATTAAGGTAGACCTCCAGCCACTACATGATGGTAGTGCAGAGAGCTAAGTTGGGAACAGACTGATGGAGGGTACAGGGACCACGTGGGAGATGGAATCGGAGCAGGCGTGAGGCAAAGCAAGCCTGAAGTCCAGGTCTGAGCTTACAGAAACTAGGCCCCAAGATGGAGACAGGAGGCCTGTGACCCTTCCCAGAGACAAACAACAGTTCTCAGATGCACTGCAACTAGCACCATCTGGTCCAGTGACCCTAAGTAATAAAAGGAACACAGAGAAATAATATAATGAATGTGCAGATAGAGAACCAGAACACAGAGCCTGGCTCATGCTCCTGCCAGAAACACCTCTGTTCTTCTTGCTATGCACCTTTGCTAGGTACTTTGTCTTTTTATTGGATCGATATTAGCTAAGTGACTGTACTTGTAATCTTACAGGTTGATCACAGTTTGACCTAAGGTAACCCGTAATGTGATTTTACTGTTCAAAACCCTGTCAAGATAAAGGGCCTCAGCCACAACCAATTTCTGAGCCGACTCAGCTCTCAGTTCTCTCTTAATAAATAAACGATCTCTACTCTTCAGGCCCTTTGTCCTTGGGCTCAATCACTGTTCAGAGTTGTGAGACTCAAACTCGGTGCATCTAACAGATTAGGACTTACTTTCCTAAATAGGGGAAAAGTTCTGAAGACTTTAAAGATTTTCATTACAGACCACAAGCTGCTATCTGTCAAAGCACTCAGTTTTTAGTGCCACAGGGCAGAAAAAAGAATGTACAGGTCAGAACTTGGGCAATGGGTTGGGCTGATAGAGTAATTAGGAAAATGCAAACACAGCCCCTGGCAGGTCCTGCCTGCACCGTAGACTGGATCCTGCCCAGGAGGGCCTTGGCTCCAACACAGGGAGGGAGGCACACACCCGGGCACAGCGGGGCTGAACAGGTGCTGCTGCCTCCACACCCAGTGTCAGAGACACTCTGGGTGACACATGCCCGTAGGTGCTGTGCTGTGCAGGCTCGCTTGTACGGTCTTTCCCTGTGCGTCCTGCCAGCTTTGGCTCTGCCTTAGTCTGTGGGAGGTAGGGAAGCACCAGACTCCTGTCCAGCCGACCCTTTTGTTGCTTTCTTGCCACCTTTCTTCTGGATGGATGGTGCTTAGAACATCCCAAGAATAAAACGAAGCAAGAAAACCCTGCTCTGACACTTGGAAGACCACCTGCCTTTGAGAATTGCTGGTGCCTGAAGCTTCAGTTTTGTACTATGCCTCCACCTCCCTGCCAACATTTGCTTGGATCCTTCTATCCTTTCTATCTTATCACAAAGTCCATCTCTTGACTGGTTTGAAATGCTGGCTCCTCAGTGGGGATTCTCATCAGGAACATGCTCCATCTCCCTGCAGAAGTAGCCTGGCTGTAGGCTCTTGGACTTCTGGGTCTCTTTGCTGGAGGCCCCACCAGTTACGCCATCCCTGCTGACAGTGGCCTGCTTACGGCTACTACGTGTGGCTCTTTAAGGTTTTACATTCTGTCTACATCCCACTGCCAATTATAGGAAAAGTCTTTCAAATAGCTTTGCTCAAGTCGAACACAAGAACTTTGGGGGAACTGTCATTTTTTTTCATGATAAAAGTTTATTATTCCTCTTTTTATTCAGAATCATTTCTCTGCATAAAATTTTAGATATAATTTCCATCTTTTTATCTTTTGGCTTCTCACAAGCAATTTTCCTAACCCATATAACTTTTTCATTTTAGTCATCTGTCAGAACCCACTCTAATATGTTACACACACATACACACACACAAATTCTTTCTGTAAAAAAGGAATTAAATAGATATGATTTCTATAGGAGACAAATTAATAAGAGTATAAATATAAGATACTATTCCAATCAGAATCTTCTTTCACCATGGGTCATTCATCCCGTGATAGGAGCAACTGTGACACTAAACATTCCAGCCCAGCACACCCTCCTTTGTCTCTGCGTGAGGAAATAAAATTCACTCAATCCACAGGGGTGGGGGTGGGGAAGGGAAGGAGGGGAAACTGAATATGCAAATTGGACGCCTCAGGCAGGGAGAACGCTTCATGATTGTGGAAATTACTGTTTTCCCTTGGTTATTCCTACTAGTGTGATTATCAGGAATTTAACTTTATGTTTCTTCTGGCATTCTACTCCACAGGCTAGGATAAAGACCAGTACCATAAATAATTCAAGAGCATACAGCTATATGGAAAAGATGTGTGAATATATTTTATTTCCCTGAGGATAGATACAATCTTATAGTAGGAATGGAGCCGGGTGGTGTCATTTTACTCCTTGGAACGTTACTGTCCTATCCTCATCCTCTGCCCACCCCCATAACTGGCATTTACATGAAAGCTTTTAATCCTAAATATCGCACCTTCAGAAATTTCACTACCTATTTTAGAATCTACTGGTTGAATTTTAACAACCCCCCCCCCCAACAAAAAGCAGTCTGAGATTCAGGCCTATCTATTTTCTCTCCTTCCACCCCAGGCACATCAGACCCTAGAAGCTCTTGCCATAGTAAATGTGATATCCCAGCTTGGGGTCTCTGCCTGTACGTCTGGCGCTGCTTTCCAGCCAGCCATCCTGAAGGACAGCTCTGATTCTATCGCTCTCCTGCTCACTGATTTTCTGAATTCAGCTGATATTCCAGACTCGTCACGGATCTCCCTTTGTGCACAGTCTCCCACAGCTTCCCTGCCAACAGCCCTCCATGCTCACCAGAGCTGAGGTAGAGGCAGCCTGGCCAGCCACAGCCTCTGCTTCGGTCTCCCTGAATGCCCTGCCCGGAGGCAGTGCCTTTCTGACCTCTCCCTATCACACCCCCTTCACAATTCAGATCTGCAAGTGTCAGTTTCACTTCCAGATTTCCTGACCCCGGGAGAGCCTTCCCTTCTGTAAAGCCCTCAACAGAATGAGACCGCACGGGAGCCTCCCCCTCCCCACTTCTCTTCAAAGCACCAGGCTGAGCTGCCAAGAAAGCTGGAAAATTCCAAGCTCCTCCAGCCCGGATTCTGTCAGGTTTCCCCACATTCCCGTGTACAGATGTGCACATATAATGGCTCATCGGTGGGTATTTCCTGGATGGACTGTACTGACACGTACAGTTGGGTCTTTACACCTTCTGGTTTCACATCTGTGGATCCAACCGATCCCTGATCTTGCACTGTAGATACTAGTTAGACATAGGAGAGTTGTGTCTTGTCGGCACTAGTAACAGAGCATTTATATTGCATAGGTAGTACAAGTAACCTGGAGAGGATTTAAAGTATAGGGAGGATGTGTGCAGGTTACATGCAAACACCACTTTATATGAAGGATGTGAGCACCCTTAGATTCTGGGGTCCTCACTGCTTCCTGCTGCCTGCAGTATGAATTCCTGCAAACTTGCTGTTAGAAGACCTCTCACTGGGTGGCCTTACCCAACTCCTGAGTTGCACTTGGGTGCAGCCTCGTACCCCAGCCACTGTGAATGTCTCTCCTGAATACTGTCCTCCAAGCTCGGACATGGCCTGGTTCTGCCAAGAGTGGCCCTTCCCCCCCAGCAGACTGCTGCCCTGCTGCAAGACCCTGGTCAAACGTGACTCCCTTCCAGAAGCCATTCCTGAATTTCGAATATATGGCCCACTAAGTCCTCTTTGTACAAACAAACCTTTTACCTTTTTAAAACTGCCTTATTGTAGTTGTTAAACCTGTTTGTTTATACAAGATTCTTTTATTTGGTTTTATTATCTTCCCAGAACCATTTCTAATGAATCCTTGTGCATGGGTCCCTGACACCGAATGTGGTAAGATGGCGACTCTATCATGTTGGTTGGATGATATTTTGGTACTATGCTTGAAGCCTCTTGCAATCAAGTGTCCTAGGTATTGTCTGGACGGCTTCCCAACCGAAATAAGAAGCATGGATCAAAATCCTTCTGCTTCCCAGGTTTCCACTTGTATTTCTCCTTTGTGTTCCAAAGTAATTTCTTATCAAATAGTTTTCGAATACAGTTATAGTTTGCTGTTTCTAGGGCATCCCAAGAAGCACTTGATTTCCACTCCTCCATGTGACCTCCCCCCTTCCTCCTAGCTGAATGTAGTCTACTCAGGCTGACTGCAGGATTGTGTAGTCCCTGTTTATTAGTTCTAAGCATAGAACATAAGCTTTAATCTGGTATTTTGCCATTTACTTTAAGACATAAATACTCAATTACAGAGCTTTTCAATCATTTTGTTCCTTAAATCTCCATTAAACTTTTACTTTCTAAACCTTCTCAACATCACGGTGAGACAGGTAATGATGTGCCGCCAAGGTACTTTCTCAATGAGACATGAGGATGAGCACTAGTCCCTGCGAGAAACTTACTGAGCCGCAATTTTGATGAATTTCTTCACCAGCTGCACTCGCTTGCCCAGCTGGCTGCAGAGCAGAATCTCTGTGGCCACCCAGAGCTGGACTTCATTGCACCGCTGGAGCAGGAGGCTGAGGTTCACAGTGTGCTCGCCACTGCCCTGTCTGCTGAACGTGAAGTAGATCAGCTCTTGCTAAAAGAAAATGTATTCATCCCAAGATTATTTTAAGTGCAACAGGCCAAGGTGGGACAAAATTCAATCCATTTTTAAGAGCCACCCCAGGAAGCCATTCTCATATCACTAATATGCTAATAGGAAACATAGCAAATAACAGTATATTAACTCAAAATGATTATTCTTTAGTTTTATTCAATAATGTTGTAAGAGCCTTATTCAATAATGTTCACCTAGAATAATCAGATGAAAATATATTTTCAAAGTGTAAAGAAGACAACTTTATATGAAAATCTAAAATATTCTGAACTTTTTTTTTTTTGAGACATGGTCTCACTTTTGTGGTTCAGGCTGGCCCTGAGCTCAGCCTCCAACTGACATCACAGCAATCCTTCTGCCTCTGCCTCCCGAGTGCTAGAATTACAGGTGTGAGCCACCATGCCAGGCACTGTGGAGTATGGTTATGGGGCCTTGACAGAACTGATTGACTGAATTCTGACTAAGCAGATGCCAGAACCACTGAGCTAAATCTCTGGCCCTCTAAAATATTTTTTTAAATCAAAGGCCAAATGGAATCCTCAAACTTCTAAAACTTGTTACCTGGGAAATTCAGGTGGAAATGACACCAGCACTACTAGTATTTATTAAGGTGTGCATCGGACCCAGTAGTCAGCAAATTTAGTGTGAATGAGAAAAGCCTGGAGGACTGTTAGAGCTCAGACAGCTAGACCCACCCCTAACTTCTGACCAGTGGGTCTAAGGAGAAGCTGGAAAAATGATTCTGTCTTCTACCTCCTTGTTTGTTGTGAAACATGGTCCTACTATGTTGTCCAGCCGGGTTTTGAACTTGTGGAATGTCATCCTCTCTAGTGAGGATCTCCATCCAGATGTGCATGCATGTTTAAGAGAGTCTGTAGTTGTAGCCAGTTTCCAGGTGCTGCTGGAAATGTGGCCTCATTTATCTATTTGTTTGTTTTTTAAGGTTTTTTTGAGACAGGGTCTCGCTTTGTGGTTCAGGCTGGCCCTGAGCTCAGCCTCCAACTCACATCACAGCAATCCTCCTGCCTCTGCCTCCCAAGTGCTGGGATTACAGGCGTGAGCCACCACGCCCGGCGCTGTGGTATGTAGTACTGATTGCTGCTGGGTGTGAGACTCCATATCCAGTATTGTATGTGGTTAACCGGGGATCGAACCCAGGTCCTTGCACTTGCAAGACAGCCACTGGAACCACTGAGCTAAATCCCCGGCCCAATGGCCTCATTTATTTATTGCCCTTTGAAAACTCTTGATATAAGATTTGATAAAAAGTAAACAGAAAGAAACAAGATGAAGGACAAGGTCTAACAATTTACAAACAGACCCATAACTATGTCAACTGATCATACACAAAATAATATTTTTTTTTGTGACAGGGTCTCATTTTGTAGTTCAGGCTGGCCCTGAGCTCACTATGTAGTCCAGACAAGGTTCAAGCTCACAGCAATCCTCCTGCCTCTGTCTCCTGAGCGCTGGGATTACAAGTGTGAGCCCCACGCGCTGCGTTGTGGGGTGTGTGGTACTGATTGCTGGCAGATGTGAGTTGTTACCACATCTGGCATTGTTGTGTGTGGTTTACTGGAGATCAAACTCCGAATTTTGTGCTTGCAAGGCAGGTGCCGGAACTATTGAGCTAAATCCCCGGGCCAAAATTATACATTTTTAAACAAGTGTATGCATTTTATAGTGTATAAACAGCAGTGTAAAGAGGGATACCCTATCCTCTATAACAGCCTCTCAGAGTGTAGGATTGCAGGCCTGTACAAACGCTCTCACCTATGAAACACTTTAAAAAGACACTGCAAAATGAAAGTGAAGCTTAAGGTTGTCTAAATTGTACATGAGGTTTCCTCTTTAGAAGAAAAGGTGATTTCAAAATGAAAAACCTTACCAAATGGCAGAATAAATGCCACCCTACAGATATGTTTTTCATCTCTTGACTCCTGTGATCCTTTCCACCAGCCAAAAAAATCTACACAGCCATTAGCATTTTTCTCTTAACCTGTTGTTTGAAATGTTTAAGCTGTGAAGGGAGAAGCTGGTAGACAGAAGAGTTTGGAAATGTCCAAAATTTATAAGAAAAGAATTTGGAGTCTTCAGCACAGTCTAAACTTAAGTATATGAATGTGTGTATACATACATATAAATGATTCTGGTATAACTATTGTAAACATCATACAAAAGAAGTATGAAAATCAAAGGTAAAATTCTGTAGTCTCTGAGCATCAGTGTATGTATACATGTCAAATGCCCATAAAACTATAAAAGCCCAGCAGATCCATACTACTTTATATAATAAGCAACATTGTACTAGCACTCAAGAGAGTTATATATTCTTATTTCCCTAGGAAGGGTCAGACTTCCGATATATTTCAAGTCCCCGAATAGCTTCTGGGCCATGTTATGCCTAACATAACTACATGGCGACCTGAATACATATCTTGAAGAATTAACAGTTTAAGCAGCATTAGCATTTTTAATCTTTTCATTCTCAACTTACCTCGTGAATTGAATTGAAGAGACTCCAATCAAAATTCATTAATTCCAGAGCAAGATCCCAAGTGTTCATTCCCAAAATTCTCATTGACCTTTGCTGTGATTCCTCATTTTCTGCAAAGGGATTCTAATACGACAGGAGCAGAAAGATCCTTAGTCTTCATGTTTTGTGGGCTAGAGGCTGCTTGTGGAAAGGCACTAGAAGCCTAGATTAGAAAAGCGATCTTTCCCAAACACACTGAATATTCTCCCTGGTCTGTCTACCATCAGAGAGTTACAGCCAATTTAAGGACTAGTCTGGGAAATAGAAGAATGTGATCAATGATATTTCACTGAATTAGCCTGCCCCCTCCCCCTCAAGCTCACACCCACACACCTACAAATCTCATTATAAAACACTGCCCTAGCAGACAGCATAATGAAAGCAAAAGCCCTGAAATCACTTTGGCTGCTGGTAAGAATTAATGTGCCAGCAGGGTTAGTATAGAAACAAACAAAGAAATGTCACAGTGCACTTCAATAAAGAGAGACAAGGCTTTTACAGGAAATATGTCTAATATGTCTCATCCAAGACATGTATTTACAAATTTTATTAAAATGTCTGTGAAAAGTGAAAAAATTTAACATGAAATTAAAAAAAAAAAAAAAAAAAAAAGCTAATTTCATTGGCATTGCATAGTAACCGGAAGTATCAACTGCTTTCTCTACATAAATGGAGCCTTGTTGCTATAAGGCTGGTAATGGTACTTCCTCAAAAATATGGCATGAAATTATTAAATGCCAACACAGCTTTAAATCTATCATCACCATTAAAGTTATTAAAAAATAATTTGGCACTTTTCCAAAGTACTTGATATCTTCCACTTAAAATATAAATCTTCCTTTTTGAGGAACTGAACTTGAATAGTTAATGACTAAAAAGCAAAATGAATGAGACTTTGCAAAAATAAATGGCCTGGTGGGATAAAGGGCTATATCACAGATAAAAGTAATCCCTACTTCCAACCTGAAAAAAAAATCATTTATATTTTAGAAGATGTCACTAATGAAAACATTTATTTTATTTTATTATTTGTTTGAGACAGGGTCTCAGTTTGTAGTTGAGTCTGGCCCTGAACTCACTATGTAGCCCAGGCCAGCCTCGAACTCTTAACAATCCTCCTGCTTCTGCCTCCTGAGTGCTGGGACCACAGGCGTGAGCCACCACACCCGTAGCTAATTTTAAAAACTAACAACAAAAGGTCTTCAGAGAGCTTTGCTCTAGCACTGATTCTCCTCAGAGCAGGTCTAGGCACAAACCGCCTCTGTATTCTAAGGTGAGACTCAGCAGGACCTCAGAAAGGCCTAAATGAATGGCTTTCCAGACATAGTCTCTCAGGGGCTGGCCGAGAAGGAGGGACAGACACTGTCCCAGACTGTGATAGGAAGAACCAGGAGTTGGAATCAACATCAGTACCTGCTGTATCTTTTGGGGCTGTGGGGATATGTTTACTTGGCTTTCTGTCCCCTACCTTTTCCTACAAATGCCTCTTACCTGATAGCATCTTTTGTTTATTCAGACTTCTACGAGCTTGGCCAAGAAGTACTTTATTTCTCTATCCTGTTCCTTCCTGGTGCTAATCCTTGATTGCTAAAATTTACTAATGTGAACAGGCTAGTGGATACTGTGCTTTCACAGAGTTCAGAGTTGTATTCTGACTATTCTACAGGATGAGATGCCTATTTCCAAGATTTCTAGGGGATATATGAGGCAGGGCCCAAAGCCGGTGGGGAGCCAGTCCAGGGCAGGATGGAGTCCGACTGCCCCTCGCACCTTCTGTGCAGTACCCCTGTATTCCACGAGGTGCACCCAGGCCTGCCTTCGACCCTCTAAAGCTGGCTCCAGAGCCACGCTCTGGGAACTGCAGGAGGAGCCGTGTGGCTGAGGGAGGAGGGAGTGAGGACAGGGAGGGCCACAGCAGCTGTGTCTCAGGGTGTATTCCGAGTGGAGGGGTAAAGCTCATCTCCTGCTTTACTCCATAGCGCTGCACAGTTTGTGTGCTTTCCTGATGACATTCCCCAGGACTCGTGACCTGCTGCAGGACAGAACAGGGACAGGTCCCACTAAAGCAAAGGATTTCCTCTGCATTTTTTCCTCCTCATCTACAAATTAAAGGAATGTGCAGAGGCTATAGAATGAACCAGAATGGGATTTAATGCATTGGCACTAAGCCCTACTCGGCTTGCAGGAAGACAGGGAAATTTCCTCAGTTTTTCCAAATCTCACAGGGATACTGGGAGGGTTAAATGAGATACTGTACGGAAATTACCCAGTGCATGCGTGCCTGGTAGTATATCAAGAGATGCTGATTAATATTATTCTCAAAACTTATTAGGCTGTGGATAATTTCACATAAAATATTTTTAGTAAAGCCATTTTGGCTAATCCATGTTGTACAAAGATCCTTCAACTGGGCCAGAGATTTAGCTCAGTGGTTCCGGCGTCTGCCTTGAGAATGCAAGGGCCTAGGTTCGATCCCCAGTAACTACATACAACAATGCCGGGCGTGGAGACTCACACCCACCGGGAATCAGTGCAGGGCGTGGTGGCTCACGCCTGTAATTCCAGCCTTTGGGAGGCAGGAGCAGGAGGATTGCTGAGTTCAGTATCAGCCTGAACTATAAAAAGCAAGACCCTGTCCCAAAACAATTTAAAAAAAAGATCCTTCAATTATAGTGTATGTACAAGAGCGGGTGAGGAAGACCCATCTGTGAGGAGTCCATGAGAGGAGAAGGGGACCTGGAAGACTGGCGCCCACGGTTAGAGCCTGTTCCTTCCAGATGCTGATGGCTCCAGACAGGGCCCATCTTTCAGAAAGCAACTTCAAGACTGAGATCTTTAGATAGAAAAATAGCAAAAAAGGTCCATTCAACCATCAAAGTTCTTCAAATTTAAATGAACAATAAAGAACAGGCTCTACATTTCATCCAACTCTTGAGGGGCACCCCACGCCCCATAGTTATGACCTCATCTTACAAAGGGAAGGCTGCTACCCCATTCTTGTTATCAGGGACGTGGAACATCAACTGCAGAGAGCATCAACTGGAGTGGGGCTCTTTTCTCTCAAACCTACTTAAGGTGCCTTCCTCAGCCTAATCACACATACAAAACAAGAAGAAATTGAAGTAAATTTCCAAGAGAGGGAGTCATTCATCTTGATTGAATCCCTTATAACTGGCATAGTGACTCACGTCTAAAATTCCAGCAATCTGGGAGACTGAGGCAAGAAGATCTAAAGTTCGAGCACAGACTTGGCTGGTTACTAACTAACAAAACCTTGTATCAAAATAAAGACAAAAGGCTCAGGTATTTAACTCAACCCCTCATATGCTTTGGTTCTGACATTCATATACTGTAACCACTCGGTTCGAGATCCTTACCAATGTGTCTGCCAAGTCTTTCCGGTAGACATATATCCGACCAGATGCATCAAGGGACTTGGACATCGCCAAGTCATTTGACTGAAGCTCATGCTTTTCTTTAATTATGAGAAAAGAAAAAAAAATTTAAAAAAGTAAAAAACAAGCAGGCTTATACAGTACACAGAGTAAAACTAGCACAAGGTCAATGTGGATAAGCACAGTAAGTAGCATTTGAACTACATTAATTCACTTCTGTACACTACACTACGCACTAGTGGTAACGTGGACATCGCTGCTCATGCTCAGCACCCATAGAGTGAAGCCTTCCGAGGGCCCATCTTTAATATTTGATCATTCTTTATAAAGGCAGCTTAAGGAAGAAAATAAAACTTGCCGGGATTGAGCTCAGTGGCGCTGCACTGCCTGGTAAGCGCAAGGTCCTTAGTTTGATCCCCAACACCACAAACAAAACAAAACAAAAGAAAAACCTACTCCTAATTCACTCTCTCAAAAATAATCAGACATATATTTTTGCAATTATTACGTATATGCACATTCATAACTATTCACACATAAACATTACTGCTTATATGGTTTTATATTCTGCCTCATTATAGGCACTTAACTAGTTACCAAAATTATTTATAGGTCTCCTGGTTAATTGGTTATGCAACAGTCTGTTCCGCAATCATTTAATCTTTCCTCTACTGTTAAACATTTAATGGTTTCCAACTGTTTTGGTCACATGAATGAAACAGCATGATATATATTAAGTATTAGCACAGAGCCTGTCATATAACAAGTACTTGATAAATGAGTTCTATCATTGAAGCAGCCATAATACACTGCTCAATCCAATGTTTTTGTGTAGAAGTCCTTTTCCTTTCTGCTTATAGATGAGTTCTTTAAGATGAATTCTCAGTCCTGAAATTACTGGGTCAAGAGGAATGAATCACTATAAAGTTTTTGATAGATAAAAAATGTCAATCTGTTTTCTAATTTTTCTTTCTTAGAAACAGAAAATTTGGGTACTGACCAACACTTATTATTACTTTGGGTAAGTCTGCTATTCACTAAAACAAAATTCTCAGTATATTATGTATTTCTCTTCCTCTTCCCCCTCCTTCTCCTCCTTTTTCCTCTTCTTCCTTTTTAACTGGGAATTGAGGAGCTTAGCATGGTGGTGCGTGCTTATAATCTCACCACTTGGGAGGCAGGAAGATGGCATAAGTTTGAGGCCAGCCTGGCAAGACCTTATCTCAAAAAACCAAAAATAGGGCCAGGGATTTAGCTCAGTTGTTCTGGTGCCTGTCTTGCAAATGGAAAGTCCTCGATTGGATCCCCAGTAACCACATACAACAATGCCAAGCATAGTGATTCACACCTGTAATCCCAGCACTCAGGAGGCAGAGGCAGCAGGGCTGCTGACTTTAAGGCTGTCAGGACCAGCCTGAACTACAAAGTGAGACCCTGTCAAAAAAAAAAAAAAAGGGCCAAGGATTTAGCTCAGTGGTTCCAGTGCCTGTTTGGCAAGCACAAAGATCCTGTTGATTCCGGTTAACCACATACAATACTGGGTGTGGAGACTCACACCCAGCAGCAATCAGTACCACATACCACAATGCTGGGGGTGGTGGCTCACGCCTGTAATCCCAGCACTCTCGAGGCAGAGGCAGAAGGATTGCTGTGATGTGAGTTTGAGGCTGAGCTCAGGCCCAGCCTCAACTACAAAGTGAAACCCTGTCTCAAAACAAACAAACAAACAAATAAACAAAAAACAAAACAAACCCACCCCCCCAAAACCAAAACAAATAAAACCCAACAACACAAAACCCTACAAAATAAATAAAATAATTGAAAAATCTGGAAATTAAATTCAGTCCTTTTCACTGAGCTATTCTCAGCCCTTTTAAGAATTTTGACACAAGCTTTCACTAAATTGCTAAATAGCCCAGGCTGCACTTGAATTTGCAAGCCTGCCTTGGCCTCCCAGAGTGCTGGGGTTACAAGTGTCAACCTATCCCTGTTACTATTTTGTATTTCTTATCCATTAGTGAGGCTGAATATTTTTTGCATATTTATCTTTTATTTCTTACTGAACACTGTTCCTATCCTTTGACATTTTTTCTATACTAGTTGAAGTCCTCTAGTAATAATAATGGCTTTCTTCACAGAAAATGCTTTCTCTCCACAGCACAAAATGCATACAGAAATACTCTAAAGTAAATCAGAGTTTATTCCACTGTGACATAATAAGTTCTCTTAAGGCAGCTTTCAGTAATCCTGTATGATTGGGAATGAAATATTTTACATACATTCAACATATGGCACAGAAAATAATGCACGAACAGAGCACAAAATCCTTCCTGATCTTTTAACCTGTTACTCATTTGACGCAAGATCTGTGTCTTTCCTAAGTCAGACCAAAAGTGACCCTTCCCTTGGGCCAACAGGTAGCTAAAAGTATTACCAAGCTTGACCTTTACTATGTGCAACTCTGGGCCAAGTCCTGAAGTGTCCATCTAAAAGTCGGTCAAACAAGTTTATTAGCCCTAAAATTACTTAACCTATATTATTGCCCTTTAAAGCCAAGAATAACTATTCTCTGAAGTCTCCACTGTCCAAGTCATCTTGGATTTCCGCGAGCCCCACGTCACCAAGACTGCCTCCTGTCAGGAAGATTTCTCTCACGGGAACCCAACAGCCCCTCCCATCTGAGGATCTGGCCAGAGCCTGGTTTAATCCCCACCGTCTGCACCCCCTAAATCAGCAGCACAACAATGCTGGGCTGTGGACCTGGGTGGTCACTCGCCCCACACCCCTGGATTCTGAAGTCTTTTCAGGTTTGTTAACATACATAAAAGACTGGAAGTGAATTTTAACTACCATAAGTGGGTAGGCTATTGTTAATTTACACCATATACATACCGACCCTTAAAAATCGCTAGAAAACTACTAAAGCTATGGGAATCATTCTGCTTCTTTTAGAAAAACCCACAAAACTTCTACCAGTTTCATCATCTTTACATTTTTTTGACAAAAAGAACAGATCTCATTATTTCATTTTCAAGTAGCAGTGAAATATTACTTGTGAAAAATTATGTAACTAGAGAATACATTAAGCTCTGTTTTAATTTTCTTAATTAAAACATTGTTTCAGGGATAATAAAATGGAGGCAGAAAAGCCCTTCATAGACCAAAAAAAAAAAAAAAAAAAATCATCAAAAAACCCAACAACCTAATGCATAGAAAATGATGGCATGTTTCCTAATCTGTGGGGTAATTCAGGAGATAAGCAGATACTTCCCGGGCTGATTAGCACTGGATCTGTACACGTGAGACACCACCGCCCACTCTGATGAATCTAATTTAATGGAGCATGAAAATGGTACTTCACAGCCACCAGACAGATAGAGGCAGGAGGAGAGCCAGGTTCTGAGTGGGTCCTCAGGGGCTGGGTCTCAGTTGTGCTGCAGTATGTATGTCCCTCCTCCGGCACCTGTCAACTCAGCAGAGACCCAGGGGCCACATTCTGCAGTAGTACTGTCTTGAGAGGCCCAATGTTGATTTTGATGAAGTTTAATACTATTTAAAATCATGTAATGTGTTTAGTCACTCAAAAAATTAAGAATAAAATCCACTTATCATATTGATCTGAAATACCCCACATATATTATATTATTAAAAATTTAACAACTTCCTGACCAAAATACATCAGGTCCAAATGGTTCTCCTATTTTGGCCTCATGCTTAATCATCCAGTCTACCCTTGGGCTTTACCCCCGGCCCTAAATAATGCTAGAAGGAGGCACACAGAGGGGTTAGGCCTAAGGAAAAGGGCTCTGATCGATGCACTTGCAAGACCATTTCAGCTGCCTGCGAGGAACAAAGCAGTAGGAGCAGCATTCTATTACATACACTTTAATACGGAATATATTCTGGGATCCATCTTCCCCGATAGCATAAAAAACGTGATACCGTCTCTCTCCACTTCTCCCTCCCAGGATGATTAATTCACACAGTGCTTCCATTTGTCAACTCCTGATGCTCAGTCACTTGCTTTGTATTTTCCTCAGGGTTAATGAGATATTAAATAAAGATTGTAAGCCAAAAAGGAGGCAATCGACACTGAAATCTGACAGGCCCCAGTGAAAACGCAGGGGTCTGTTTAGGCCATGTAGATCAATAGTGCCGGCTTGTAATCTGTGTGATCTTATTCAAAACAGACAATACACCTTTCTCTGAGGATAAATAAGGCCCAGCGGAAGGAAAGCTTTCACCAGTTCTCACTCCCCACGTCTACCCAGAGGGACACTGCACTGTGAGCTACAGCTTATTGTACAGCTCCCTTTCTTCCAGTGGGGAGCCTATGTATAAAATTGTCAGCCGGCAATATGACGAGTTCAAGGCCATCTTTCTTCTTCTTTTTCCTCTATAGTCATTTCATCCTTTAGCAATTTCCAAAGTTCATTTAAATATGAATATGGAAGACTTATCTAAGTGCAAAATACGAAAAGCTTTATAATGCTATAATACATTTCAAAACATGAGAACGCCACTCTATTCAGTTCTTGGGGTGGAAATTCAGCATCCAGCAGTACCCCACTGTTGTCATGGAAACAACTCTGGTAGGCAGCTTCTTATTGTGACTGTGGTCATCCAGCTGCGGGCTCAGAAGGGAGGGGCAGCACAGCTACTCTGCAAAAATGTCAACTTTCTCTTTTTGGAGGCAATCTAGTGAAAGAGTCATATTCCAATAGAGAAAATAACTTACCCCCAGAGAACGTGATGGCCACCAGAGCCAGCTCCTCTTCTGCATGCTGGATCTTTTCTGCTACGACCTTCAGGATCTCCTGGGCTGTACTGGAAACCTTTGCCTTCACACTGACATAGGAGTGTTCTGTTATATACACGTGGCAAAAAACTGCGGAAGTCCAGAGAATTGTTTGTAAGCAAAGAAGTCTGGTCATTTAGTGCAAACTATTCCAGACTGAGGCGTCACCTTGCTATTCTCTTCAATACAAAGCAGCGAGGTGTATGCATTCATATATACTCATGAGGGACTGAGCTATATGCCTGGGAATATACATCTGTAAACATAGGAGACACAGGTCCTGCTAAGCGGGAAAGAAGCGTGTGAGGTTGTCAGGCTGCCTACACTGTCCAGGGCCTGACTCACAGATGTGTGATGCCGGTAGAGACTGGTCAGAACGCAACGGAGACCCTGCGCACTGACTGCACTTTGAATCCCTTCTTTAAGAATTGCTGAGATTTCCCAAAGCAGCCTATTAAAATGTCTAACTCGTAAATTTTTATTTTACACTCCATTTCAGGGCAGTCTCAGTAGCCCAATCAAGAACAATGTACTCGCTATTAGAATTCTCAGACACGCAGCTAAAAATCTGTCACTCGCTTAGTTTTTGTGTTTGGTTTTCTCGGTCACTGATGAATGACATTCCTGCCCCACATCAAAGAGGTGATGAGTTTGGCTTCCAAATGGAATTCACATTTCTAGCCTTTTTAATTTTCTTTTTATTGTTTGTGGTGATAATGATTATCCTGGGGCATTATCACTATCAAGGTGAACAGGTCCTGGAAAAATTTATCTTTTTGATTTGAACTGCAAAATCTGTTTTAATAGCAGTGGACATGACTGACGCCTTGCTTCTGTGAGCTGCTCTGAGCGTCTACAACAGTGGCTGCTTTACAACAAACAGAAGGGTCACAGCACACTTAGATGTGCCGTTCTTTCACACTGCGAACCAACCGAGGGAGGGAGTAAGCCCTTAGAGCAGTTTTATGTGCAGTTTCAATGACACCACAAAAATAAACCCAGGACAGCTTTGCCGAAGTGCGAGTGGAGCGAGAGCCTTGCCAGGGCTCAACACACCAGGCCCTGGAAGGGAACACTCCGTGGGGAGGCCGCTGACAGCTGCTCGGTTTCGGTGGGTGTGTCACGAATACAATCGCTTCTAGTAAGTCATTGTTTTGTAGTTTATCAAGAGACCTGTAAGTTGGGGAAAAAGATGCTCTTCTTTCTATATAAAAACGCAATTTTTGAGCAAGGCAAAAAATCCTGTCTAAACAGTGTGAAATGTAGGGTAAGTCTGTAGCTTCCTTAATACACGGATGAGCCAAAAAAAGCCCCAGGGGCTTTGAAATAGTCCGTTCCAAGCTCAGCTTGGAAAGCTACACAATTAAATTATAAGATAAATGGGTAAGAAAGGTCAGCAATTAACAGATTAAGAGGTGAGATAATTTTGTTTCCTCTTTCACTTGGGGCAGATACTTAATGTGACACAACAGGGCCCTGTCCCTCCACGGCGCGGTACATACACACCACAAAAGAGGAGGCAAACTGGCGATACTTCCTATTCTGAATGTTAAAAAAATCAGACACACATTGAATGCTTACACTTGGAATTTCAACACATGGAGGAAGGTGAGTCAACAGAGAATGTCAAATCCACACTAGAATGAACATTTTTAATTCACTATTTCCCAGCTTTGCCTTTGACTCAGTCTTTATCCCAACAGGAAGAAACCCCTACCACCATTTGGGTTCTGGTATAAATATTCACGCTGAGAAGCACACAGTACCTACAGGAAGCTGAACTCCCCATCTTGGAGGAATGGGCCATCTCCACAAAGGCTGCGATGCCGTCTCTGCTCACCAGTGGTGAATGGGTGGTGAGGACGCCCTGGGCAGGTAGCACTGCTTCGCACTGCCTTGGCTCTGGGAACTTCCATTCCATACCCTTCCTCTCATTACTATCCAAGATTTCCTTCTCGAGATCTCAGGGACTGCCTAGCTGAAACCCTGCACACTGCCTTTGCTTGCTTTTCCATAGGCAAAGGGCTGACAGAATCGGGGAGTTAGGGAGAAGGTTCAGGGAGGATAAGAATGGGTTTTTTTGCTCTAGAATATATGAGGTCTTTCTGCATCCTCGCCTTTCCTTGTGTCCCAAACTAAATACATCCTTGGTTCTGGGAACAGTGTTATATGACTGTAACCTCAAAACAAGAAAACCAGGCTGTTTGACACTAAATGGCTGCCAGAGGGGGACAACATTGGGAAATGACAGCAAAACACAGACTGATGTTTTGGTAGAGGGTGACAGTGACTGGTTACGAGCCCACCTATCCCAAACCTTGCTTAAAATCCTACTCACTTTCCTCTGTTTCCGCCACAGTTCCTCTGTGCTGAAGCCAGTTCTCCTTAAGACTGAATTGGTGGAAAAGGGCTTTATTCTGTGAGAAGGGAGAAAGAGAACAATGAATGAATGTATTCCCGCCCTTTGGAAAACCACAGCTACACATGTTCCAGAAGAGCTAGCCAATTTTTCTTCAAATATAAAATCTACCCATCCAATCTAGGAAAGATAAACTGGAAGTAGCTGCGATTAATAAACGGGGAGGTAGAGATTCTGGGCAATACAATGGGTCCTAGCCAAGGCAGAGAGCTTCTCTAAGAATTCCCTTGTCTGGGGCACTGGACAAGCTCCCACTTTCTCACCTCTGGCTACTGCAAACATCCGCAGATTGCCCTAAGACACGGTTTCCCAATGCCAACACTAACCTCTCAGACACCACAATCGGAGTTTCTACTTCTTACGTTTCTCCCCAGAAGCAACTCTCTGGAATTCTTTCAGATTCCTAATGTAGTAGGGGGATTTTCAAAAAGAAGCAGGTGCAGTGTTGATTGTGACTGCCCATCTACCAGACGTGGGCTGGACACTGCATTCTCAAGTTCAACCTGAACATGCTTACACTTGCTACCATCACTCTTGCCGTCAAGCTGAGAGTGCAAACCTTTTCCTCATGTGAGTTCCTTACACTTTCAATAAACAGTCTTAGCTCTGAGATTTCAAAATGCAACACAATATGTGCGTTCCATTACAAAGTCAAGGCATATCATCAAAACCAGATAGGCACCACACAGGGAAACCACGGCAGAGCAGGAAGGTGCAGGCAGGTTCAGCCCCAGGATTCCCTGCTTGGCTGTGTGATGTTTTAGAAAGATTCATTTGATGATGAAGAAATACCAACTCAAGCAGGGCAAGGTTTCCAAATCAGATCGTGGGAGGTCAGATACAGAAGGATCTGCTTACCTTCCTTTGTGGCGAATACTCATCTACAGTGCTGAAAAGAAAAAATTAAAGAGTTAGTATTTGCCTCAACTCAGAATAATGTTATTATTGTTATGGCAACAAGCAGGTGACTTTCTTCTTTAAAAGATTAAACATCTGCTACTCAGGAAGTTGAGTTCAGGATCAGCCTGGACAACTAGTGAGACCTTGTCTCAAAATAAAAACCTAAATAGAAAGGACTGGAAATGCAGCTCAGTGCTAGAGTGTTTGCTACCTGGTGTAAGGACCTGGTTCACTGCTCAACAACACACACAGACGTGCGTGCGCGCACGCATACACACACACGCGCGCACACACACACACACACACACACACATACACACGGTATTCAGTAATTTACTACACGTGGCATATTTGACAGTGGGCTCTGAATTTCAAACAAACTAGGAAGAAAAGAAGTTAGCTCTTCAACTGGTATATTGTGTTTCCTTACCACAAACAGTGAAGCCAGGAATTGATGGAGAAATTCGATTTATTAAGTTCTTGGAAACTCAGTCCACAGAAATTAGTGGGTTTTTTTGAGTGGTAACATTTAGTATACAGAAATTTTGTCCTTATGTGTTGGAGCATTTTAAGTGACCTTATTACTCAGCTAAATAATTTAGTATGTTTTCCAGGAGGTTTCTGCATGTGGCAGGAACGGGGACCGCTGAGCAGGTCCTATCTCTGACCAGAGATAATTCCCATGGCTAAGTCCCTTTGGAAACCACTTGTGACAGAATGTGTCTGGGGCTGTTTTGTACATCATTAGGTTCATCAAAAATTACAGGAATCTATCTTATACTCAGAAAAAAATTTTTTTTTCCTCTACTCATTCAATGGAGGTAGACAAAAATGTGATGAACAAAATACTTTAGGTTCAACTTTTCTTCTAGAATATGAGTATTTCATCTTATATGAAAGAAGTAAGAATTATGCCTTAAGAAAAAAACCACAAGACAGGAGATTGAAACCTGGACCTCTCAAAAACGAGGCACCTGCTCTACCACTGAGTTACATCCCTAGCTCAATCATATCTTAATATAATTTTTTTATTTTAATCTATTATTTCCCTTTCTAATATAAATTTTTAGTAGAATGTATTTGAAGCCTAAGTTTGCTGCACAGCATAAAGCAACTTCCACAGGAGAGATGATTTTGATTCAAATATTGTTTTTTCTGCCTTCTTCTTTTGCTTCATATTAAGTTTATACTTTCACTTTAGCCTTTAATTATGGATATTAAATATAATGCAAACTGTGATAAAAGACCCCCACAATTCATAACATTCATTTCTATCTTTTTTTTTTTTTGAGACAGGGTCTCGCTTTGTGGTTCAGGCTGTCCCAGAGCTCAGTCTCCAACTCACATCACAGCAATCCTCCTGCCTCTGCCTCCCAAGTGCTGGGATTACAGGCGTGAACCACCACGTCCAGCACTGTGGTATGTGGTACTGATTGCTGCTGGGCATGAGTCTCCACACCCAGTATTGTATGTAGTTACTGGGGATGGAACCTGGGTCCTTGCGCTTGCAAGACAGGCACTGGAACCACTGAGCTAAATCCTCAGCCTTCTAACTGTTCTTTAACTTGTACTTGATTTTTAAATGTCTACATGTGCAATTTTGAAGATTGAGAAGCTTATAAATGGTTTGTTTGCTACCTTAAGTTTTTCATTTGCAACAGTGGCTCTTTTCTAAAATTAAATGAGAACTTAAATCTCAAATCAGTAATTGGACATGCCTGAATTCGCATTTTTTTTCTGAGAACTAAATTTATGAATGCCGAAATCATAACAACAGCTTTCCCAGTTAGTATAAATAAGCACATTGTAACTCACAGGGCAACCTTCCTTCAGATGAGCTCTTTAAACTGTACCTAAAACCAAATGAAGACTTGATGCTTTCAATTACCAAAACTAAGTAAGAGTGCTGGAGAAGACACCCCGTAAAATCATACGTGGTCAAGCTGCAAGATAAATGAGTATATTTATGGGATGTTTGACCTGCCAAGAGTAGTGAGTTGGTGGCTTTCTTTAATCTTTCTAAATTGATAACAAATCTCAGGGTACTTATAAAATTGAATTTTTGAAATATTTCACGACTCACCAGGACTTACTCATAGAACTTTTATCCCTGAGCCAGGGATTTAGTTCAGTGGTTCTGGTACCTGCCTTGCAAGGGCAAGGTCCCCAGTTTGATCCCCATAACCACATAAAACAATACTGGGCGTGGTGACTCACACCCACCAACAATCAATACCACATACCACAGTGCCAGGCGTGGTGGCTCACTCCTGTAATCCCAGCACTCAGGAGGCAGAGGCAGGAGGACTGCTGAGTTCAGGATCAGTCTGAACAAAATGAGACCGTCTCAAAAAAACTTTTTTTTCCTTTTCCAAAGATAAAGCTGTAAGCTTCAATGTAGATTTAAATAATAATGTATTAAATAATTGTTTTCATATACCCAGGTAGTCATAAAGTCTAAAACAGACTGAAAAAAAAAAAAAGCTAGTAAGCCTGATTTAATGTTCCTTCATTTTGAGAGGGAAAAATAAACAATTCACTATTAGACAAGTTAAGGAAATAAGATGAATTTCAGTGTCAAAATGTTCAAAACCACTGAGCGTGAGGCAAGCCTGGAATTCAGCACTTTAGCTGAAGCAGGAGGACTGGAAGTTCGAGCCCAGCGTGGACAATCTAGTGACATCCTGCCTCAAAAAATAAAAAGACTGGGTATGTACCTCTGGATGAAGCCTCTGGATTCAACCCCATGTACTGCAGAAAACAAAACAAACAATCCAACCGACTAAACAATAAAAACAAAACCAAAATGTTCAAGATCAACTTTATGTATGATATTCCAGTAAAAAAACCCCAAAACTTACTGACGACGATGCATTCCAAGTATCTTTTGAAATTCTTTCAATTCTTTTTCAAGTATTGGATATTCATAGACATCATCCAGTACATTCCTATAGATAGTCTGGAAAAAACAAGTGGCAGCTTAAATAGTTGAATGTCCACTTTGTAAGGATTAAGATTAAGAGAGTGCTAAGATGAAGACAGTGCTGGGAACATAGTTCTTGGCAGAGCATGTGTGTGGGATCGGCAAAGTCCTGGGTTCAATTCTCAGGAGCACAACTGACAAAAAAAGACTCGTGGACATTAGTTATCTTGCTCAGTGAACTACGGTGGCGTCCAAGACAAGTATGGTTTGAATCTTAGTCAATCAACTGTTTTCTACTCAAAACACCTATGCCTACTTCATATCTTAAGAAATAATATCCACCTAACGACTTGCAAAGAATGAAGCAATTTAGGTATCTGCCTATTCTACAACAGACTGTTTTTTTTTGCTAGAATTCTGTATGAGAATTTGGGTTCATCTACATACTTAATAAAGTTTTCTACCTACTCAAGAAAACTGTCTGTGTTAAAAAGATACTGCAGTCTATTAATAATTAGAAAAATGAATCAATGTATTTGAAATGTAAATCTAGGGGTTTTTTCTACAAATCATCATTGCTTAAAATTCTCAAAACATATCAGGTCCTTAAATTACATACTATATGTGGTCAATGTAACTTTATTCTTCTGTTCTTTTTTATTTTTATTTTTTTCATCCTGGGGATTGAACCCAGGGCCTTCATATCCTTAGCCTTCCCTCTCACCACTTTTGGGAGACAGGGTCTTATAAAGACCTTAAATTGCCCAAGGTAGGATCAAATTCATAATCTTCCTGCTTCAGACTTCCAGATGGGAATGTTAGGAGTACACGTGTATGCCGCTATACCTGACTTGTCAATGTAACTTTTAAATGATAATGCTTTATAAACACATTGTATATGTGTATGGAACTGGTTGGGTTAAAGTCATAATTAATCTCAGTATATTAAATAGTATCAAAATCTGAAGTATATTTTTGTTTTCTCCTGTATTTATTTTATTTGTAATAAAAATTCTCTTGAGTTAAATTACTGAACATAAAAATTTATTTCTATATTTTTTTCATTAAAAATACTCAAAATTTAAAAAAGCTGTCTATGTGAGGGAAAGTAAAATTTAAATGCGTGTGGACTATCAGGCCTTAGAAATAAAAATACATTTATACTTTCTTCATACCACAACTTGCCTATCAAAAAAAGCTGAGCGACTCTTACCTACAAATGAGATTTCTGAAATGTCCAACCATTTGGTATCAAAGACTATCTGGAAGCCTCAATTACCTTTAAAAACACTTTGGAATGTTCGTCTTCGTGCAGCCAGTCTTTGTACAGAGCGATCCACTGGGAAACCAGATGTAAGACTTTACGTTTCCTACAAGGAACATCTGAATTTTCTTCTTTACCTTGATACTTTTTAGCAGAATAGGTGCAAATGGTTAAGAAAGAACACTACATTGAAGTGAAAAATACAAAGAGGTATACTTAATGTAGTTTTTATAAAATAGGCCACAGCACGTTTTCCACAAAGGAAGAATATACACAGTGGGAGCAAAAGGTGTGCGCTGCAAAGAACAAAAGCAAACTGACAACATGATTGAAGTGGCCTTTGCTGGAGGCCACGGAGGGCAGCGCTGGAGCGTCACCCTGGCAGCTGCTGACAAAGTCCCACAGCCAGCGTGGGATTAATGTCAGTTCAAAGAGATCCTGGGTGGCCCACTGGCTTCAAGAGGGGCTTCTGGAGAAGACCTGGCCTCCCGACATAGGTGGATACTATTCATAGTTGTATAGATCAGAGGGAGGCTAAATATTCTTTGGCTATCAGAGATTCACACTTTATAAAGCCAGTTATTTCGAATGAAGTTCTAAATCAGCACAGATTTCTGGATCATAATTGTGATGTGATTCAAATCTCCATTCTTAAGAATTTACTTACAAAAAAGAATTGAGTAAATGTGCACATATACACATGGGAAGGACTAATTCTCATTTTCATTAAAATTAAATTTAAAAAATAAATAGGAAAGAATCTAAATGCTTCAACAAGTGAGGTTAACTAAATTACTACGTATCCATTTAGTGGACTGTGGCACAGCTATAAAAGTAACTGTCTACAGTACACAGACTGACAAGGAACCTTCAGAAACTTGCTGAACAGAAAGACAAACAAAAACAGAATGTGTCAGAATCTTCCATTTTTGTCAACAATGCCTATGTGAATAATAAAGTTATCTGGAAGATAATTTCAATGTGTTGAGATTGAAAATACATGAATTGTTTTACTTATTAGAATTTCCTGCTTTGTACACAATGAATATACATTAACTATACTATTAAAATTAAACAAGAATAACATTGAAGACAAAATGGTGAAATTACTGGAAGAAGACAGAAGCTAAAGTGATCTCTCAAAATGTTACCAAACACCTTGAACACATGGAAAAGTCAAATAGGCACAGGAAACACTATGATACCAAACACAAGAGGTCTTGGATTTGCTCAACTATATATTTCTTTTTTTTTTTTTTTTTTTTTTTTTTTTTAGGTTTTTTGAGACAGGGTCCCACTTTGTGGTTCAGGCTGGCCCTGAGCTCAGCCTCAGACTCACATCACAATCCTCCTGCCTCTGCCTCCCGAGTGCTGGGATTACAGGCGTGAGCCACCACGCCCGGCACTGTGGTATGTGGTACTGGTTGCTGCTGGGTGTGGGTCTCCACACCCAGTATTGTTATGTGGTTACCGGGGAATCGAACCGGGTTCTTGCGCTTGCAAGACAGGCGCCGGAACCACTGAGCTAACTCCCCGGCCCTCAACTATATATTTCTTAACAGAGATAAAGAACTGCAAATCAGGGACAAATTATACAACATGCTTTGGAAATATTTTAAATATAATTTAGTCCTTTTCTCCTGATCCTGAAAGAATATATAATGGCTTTTTCACTTCTACTTGTAAAATTTAGTCAAGCACAAACAATTATATTAAGACATCAATCTCTTCTAAATTTTGTCTTGAAAGGTAAAATGTAAAGATTTATCCTAATCAGTTCTATTTACGGAAATACTCTTTTCCTATAATTATAATGGCTTCTCAAGTACAAAAACAAGGCAGGAACAAGAAGAAATACCAACAACTTTGTTTTTTAAGGTAAAGTATATGTAAGTGAAGATATAAGCTTTTTATTCACTCTGCATATACATGTTCTACAATTACAGGTCAGCAGAGCAAAGCATTTTCTTGGAATCGCCATTATTTGTATTCATAATTACTAATATTTCTATGTTTAACCTTATTCTTTCCTCTAAGATACATATTTTAAAATACTTAATTGATTAAATCTGCATTTATATTATTCTGCTTTCCTATATTAGATTCTTTTACATTCTGTCCATGCAAAATTATACTGATTTACACATTTACCTAGGAAGTAGGCATACTGGGAAGGCACTGGGAGAATTTTAACTTCTTTGTAATGCACTAAATATCAGCTGGCCCAGGTCTATGCGCTTAAATAATGTGGTTTATGATGATGAAAGTTGAAAGCTTTTAAATTCTATTGGAATAATAAATACTCAAAAATTCCATGTTCAATCTCTTGTACAAAAACCAAACCAAAGAAAATGTCAATACTCATCTAAATTACCTAAATGTAGCACAAATGGTGTTAATCTATAATAAGGTTTAAAAATCATCAGGAAAAACAATAGTGGGATATAAAAGATATCATCACTAAAATGTGCGCAAAAATATTTCAAAATAATTATGGCTTTCAAAGGTTTGTTTGTGGTTTGTATGATTTCACAGAAAGCAAGGGTGTGCAGAAACAATGAAGTAATCATGTAGAAAAACTCATAGTTTGAACTGTCAAGTTTTTAGTAATGAATAAAAAGTTTGCTAAAATTCTGAAATAAATTTTCAAGTTAATTTCATATTTAAGGACACAAGTATGTTTATATCCAAGACAACTCTAAAAAATTCTTCAGGAATATCCTCTGAGACATTACATTTTAAATGAAAATTAAGAATAATATTAAGAGGCTGGAGATTTAGCTCAGTGGTTCTGGCACCTGCCTAGCACGCGCAACATCCTGAGTTTGATCCCTGGTAACCACATACAACAATGCCAGGTGTGGTGACTCATGCCCACCAGCAATCAGTGCCGCATATCACAGTGCTGGGTGTACTGGCTCACTCATATACTCCCAGCACTTGGGAGGCAGAGGCAGGAGGATGGCTGAGTTCCTGGCTAGCCTGGGATATATAGTAAGTTCTGGGCCAGCCTGAACTACAAAGCAAGATCCTGTCTCAAAAAGGTAAAACAAACTAAACAAAACAAAAAAATACTTTTAAGATCATAATTAAAAGTAATAGTTTGAATGCTATAAAACATTATTTTAATGGGTGGTAGTTATTTATAAATTTGGTAGCGTTAAAATGGAGGGGAAATTAGCTCACAGATATTTTTCCTTTCTGAAGAAAGAAAAATTTGAAAACTTTTAATTACTGAAAATTTCTTAGCAACATTCCTCTTAGAAACCAGAGAATAAATCTGTGCATATTACTGACATTTTCCTAACGTAAAACTAATAATGTTTCAAAATCAGTTTAATAAGCCAAATTTATTTGTCAAAATACCTACAGCTTTGTTTGGTTACAGGGATATAATAAAGCACCAAAATGCAACTACCATTTTTCCAGCTTATATCGTTTGAAAGACAGATTTAATTTATGTATTTTATGGAGTGTTAAAATATTCTTTTGGGCAGGAAAACACTATAGAATAGGGAGACATGCAGTGATTATTTTATAGGAAAAATATATTGAGTAACTATTACATTAGGTCTTAACAAAACTTTGGCATACACAAAAAATCCATTTATTTAAACTTTTTTTTTTTTTTTTTTAGGTTTTTTGAGACAGGGTCTCGCTTTGTAGTTCAGGCTGGCCCTGAGCTCAGCTTCAAACTCACATCACAGCAATCCTCCTGCCTCTGCCTCCTGAGTGCTGGGATTACAGGCGTGAGCCACCACGCCAGGCACTGTGGTATGTGGTTCTGGTTGCTGCTGGGCGTGAGTCTCCACACGCAGTATGGTATGTGGTTACTGGGGATCGAACTCGAGTCCTTGCGCTTGCAAGACAGGTGCCAGAATCACTGAGCTAAATCCCCGGCCCTTATTTAAACACTGTTGTGCAAGTTGGAATGGAATCTTTGGTTTAATCTATAAAAACATGCTTTACTAAATGCTTAAATTTTTAATTAATTTAATTCCACTGTTAAAAAATTCTGAATTAAGTATTTAAATGACATTAAAACATTTTTAAGCATTGTTGGGTAAGAAATCTATTTGAAGTCTTTTAGTAAGTGATTTGGCATTGCTCTGTGACCTTTCAATGTTTCCATGCAGCATTTCTTCTAGTTAGTGGATAAAATCATATAAGGTTTCCTCAACTGGTCGGTCACCTAGTCACATCCATCATTCTAAGAGAACATGTAAAGATAAAGCTCTAAAAATATGATGAGACAATTACACGGTCAAGTTTAGATTTGCTACGTGGAGGAACAGATCGTGTCTCCAGAGACACTTGCCCAAGAATACAGTACCACATACGCACATATATTTTTATGCACAAGTGGTCTGACTCTCACCAATGTCCCTCTGAGGCCACTTGTGCGATACAGCCAATTCACTCAATCTCCTGATGTTGAGGTTTACCAGAAGGCCAATTTTACCTCCAGAATGCTAAACAATCAAAAGGAACAGATTGAAGAGAATATAAATAGTTCCATTTACCTACATCTTACGACATGAAAACAGCAGTGCTGTATTTTCATTTTCCCCTATCCTTTCTGTCTCATTTCATTTTTTTTTTTACCTTGGATATCATTGCATTAATATTTAACACATCCACATGCTACTGTGGAATTGAGTGAATTAAGAAAGGCAGTTAATTCCTAATGTGGGACATCTGTCTGAGAGGAAGCTGCCACAGCGTCCTGAAGTTAATGAAGGATATTGCCTTAACAGCGCCTGGCACAAGTCATCAGTCGTCATGAAGACCGTGTACGTGAGAAGGAAATCATCGAGGAGGGTTTCTGCAAAGAGAGAGAACAGACACAAGGTAAGCAAAAGAGGACAAGAAGGGCACTTACTCATCCATGTTGCCAAACAGTGTGTATGACAAAAACACGAGAAATGATGGAATGACTGTAGTAGGAAGGTTTAGGATAGGAGGTTTTTTGGTTAGAAAATGCATTATTTATTGAAGACATGAAAAATTCCTTACATAGAATGCCTCAAGCATTGTACTTTTTTTTCTTGTAAGGCTCTTTAAACATGCAACTCCATCGTTTTCCTTTCCCTCCTAAAACATCATTTATAGTTGCAGGTAAATATGTTTTGAAAAACCAATACATAAACAATGTATTTTTGAAAAATAAATTTTGTCAGACTTCTGCTCAGGCATATGCTCGAGTCCTACTGGGAATGAGGCTTTTGTGTTCTGATAAATTAAAGCTTTGTAAATCCATTTACTTACATCCAGGGTAAGAACAATGGATAATAAAATCCAGAAGACATATATCAAGTCCCAAGGCCATTTACCTTCCTCTCTCACATGCATCTCTAAGAAGTTGGAAAAGTGACACATATTTTTTTTTTTTCTCTCACGAATAGATATGGAGCTGACTCCAGTTAAAACTGAAGATTAGGTGCGGCATAGTACAGCACACTTCTCCCTAATTTATTTTTTCCTACTAACAAAAAGAGTTCACCTCTTTGCCTTGCATATTCTTGGAAGAGACCAGCTTACTTTGACATGTAATATTGATCTGCCACACAGGGATGCAATGAACTCCTACATAGCTTCCATAATGGTAGGATTACATGTGGGATGCAAGGTAGCAACTGTTAAATAACTGCTTCTGTCTAGTATCCTTAAAATTAATTTTATAAAATGACTTCATTTCCCTGTTTTTACATTTAATTTTGTGTAATAGTAAAAAATTCAATTATATGCTATTATAGACTGAATACTTATGCACCCCTCAACTCTGTAAATCCAAACTTCACTCTCTAATATGATAGGAGGTGGAGGATTTGGGAGGTAATTAGGATTAGATGAAGTCATGAGATAGTTCTCTCATGAGTGGGCTTACTGTCCATAGGGTCTTGAGAATGATTGCTTCGCATATCTACCATGAGAGGAGACAACGAGAGGACTATGGGTAGTGAAGGAGAATGGGGTCGTCCAGATACTGACTGTCAGCACGCTGCACTTCCGAGCTTCCCGAATGAAACAAACGTTTGCTGTTTATACACCTCTTGGTCCACGATATTCTGTTACGGCAGCCTGAGCTCAGGCATATACTCAGTAGCATGTGCTCTCCAAGATCTATACTTCATAAATGTCTTGGAATAAAAAACCAACTTGTTTAGAGCTCTGCATTTCTATGTTAGACTTGAAAGAAAATTCCCAGAATTTTTTAGAAACACCAGTTAAATTTACTATAATCAATGCAAACAGCAGGACTACATTTATAGGTACAAAACTCTTATGTAAGAAGTTGTGGAGGACAACAATAGTAATAGGAGCCACGATATTTGTACATCTATACTTTGTTTGGCTACAAAACATTGAGATAATTCTCATTTACAATTGGTTAGTGGTTGTTAGTGATCATCTTAAGAGAAAGCTTGCTTAAATTTCAAGATGCTATTAATTAAAATGAGCTGGAGGTGTTAATGAAGAGTACAAAAATTTTTTCAGGTAGTTTTAACAATATCCTTTGGTAAGCTAATAAATTTTACCTGAAGTACAAAGTTAAGCCTAATACTGCATTGCACTATCCCAGCGATCACATGTCAAATTTATTACTGCTCCATGGGAAAAGAAAGTCTGCAAATAAGTATGCCTAGGCTTTGCAGGTGAGGGGTTGGGGAAGGAATGTGGCACAGGAAGGTGAGTATCAACTAGGCCCAGTATAAAAAAGCTATGGTGAGGAGCACTGCCTGTATTCACAGAAAAGCCAGGAGCCCCTGCCAGAGTCTTCTTCCAAAGTTTCAAATAAATGCCCCAAAAGGCAGAAGAAGCTTTATTCTAAGACCTGTCTCCAGATTAGTTAACTTGGTAGCAAAATTCAATCATTGTCCATCACAATGAAAAACTGATAGTGACTTACATTACAATTTATAAAATAGATGAAATTAAAGTTGACATTTACATAATGCCAGAAATCCCAGGATATTTTGGAAATACAGTTTAAAAACTATCGCTTTGAATTTCTAATAAAACCATTCATAAGTAGTAAGATTTTTTTTTTTTTTTAAGGTTTGTTGAGACAGGGTCTCGCTTTGTGGTTCGGGCTGGCCCTCAGCTCAGCCTCCAACTCATCACATCAATCCTCCTGCCTCTGCCTCCTGAGTGCTGGGATTATAGGCGTGAGCCACCACACCCGGCACTGTGCTATGTGGTACTGATTGCTGCTGGGTGTGAGTCTCCACGCCCAGTATAGGTATGTGGTTACTGGGGATCGAACCCGGACCCTTGAGCTTGCAAGACAGGCGCCAGAACCACTGAGCTATATCCCTGGCCCAGTAGTAAGATTTTTTAACTTCTCTTACTTTTTAAAGTGTTTTATTTTGCCTTTCTATTCTGTTATTTTTTCATGCCAGAGATTGAACTTGGAACCTTGTGTTTGTAAGGCAGGCGCCAGAACCTCTGAGCTAAATCCCAGCGATATAAACGGTACATTTTTGCTATACCAAATGTGGTTATCTCAACTTCTCTGGTCTGTTTAGAAGCTGAGATATTGGAGCCAAGGGCTTAGCTCAGGGGCACTATACCTGCCTTGCAAGCATGAGGTCTTACGTTCCATCCCTGGTACTATTCCCAAAAAAATGACAGAAGCTGAACTATTTTTTTTTTCATGAAATATGATACTAGATAAAAGCAGCAAGGACAATAGAACCTAGAATTTATCTGAGTCTTTGGTGTGCTCTTAGAGGTAGAAGCCACCAATATACAGAAGCCACTGGTGACAACATTGAGAACTTGATATATTGGGCATTTAAATTCTTTTTTTTTTTTTTTTTTTTTTTTTTTTTTAGGTTTTTTTGGAGACAGGGTCTCGCTTTGTGGTTCAGGCTGGCCCTGAGCTCAGCCTCCAACTCACATCACAATCCTCCTGCCTCTGCCTCCCGAGTGCTGGGATTACAGGCGTGAGCCAACACGCCCGGCACTGTGGTATGTGGTACTGGTTGCTGCTGGGTGTGGGTCTCCACACCCAGTAGTGTTATGTGGTTACCGGGGAATCGAACCCAGGCCCTTGCGCTTGCAAGACAGGCGCCGGAACCACTGAGCTAACTCCCCGGCCCCCGGCATTTAAATTCTTGATGTGACGTATGGGTTCACACTCTGGCATGTTTATGCACTTAGCTATGTTTAATGAGGTTGGGACTATTCTCTAATCAAGATTTACTCCATTAGTAGCGGGATTTAGAAAAAAAAACAACTTTGACATAACCAGTCGTTCTACGCCACCCCAACCTTAGATAATGAATGGAGTGACTACAAGAGTCTGATGATAGATGATGACCAACTCATTTGGCATTCAATTTAATTAATCAGCTCACATGCCACAATATTTTGTTAAGGGCTGTGACCCAGAAATGCTTGTTTTCCCCTAAGCTACTACCATATTTAATATTCAACAGCATTTACCTAATTATCTCTGTCATATAAATATTAATTAAAATAAAAACAACAGGGCTACATGGGAACATTTCTAGTTAAATCCTAATGAATAAAATAGTTAAAAATCTTAATGAATAGAAAAGATTCTCAATATTCCTAACTCCAATTTTTCTCTTTTTAACTATAATCTTGTTCCTTCATTCATTTTTTATCATGGTTTTTTTTTTGTTGTTGTTGTTGTTATGTATATTCTGAAAGAAACTGAGTGGTATAAATAAAAAATCTATAATCAGAATGATACCCTTCAAGTACAAGTTTGTTTTATAATATCCATGCTTCAAAACAGGCTCTCCCGGGTTGGGGATTTAGCTCAGTGGTTCTGGCGCCTGTCTTGCAACTGCAAGGAGCCGGTTCGATCCTTGGTAGCCACATACAATACTCACGCCCAGCAGCAACCAGTACCACATACCACAGTGCTGGGCATGGTGGCTAGCACTTGTAATCCCAGCACTCGGGAGGCAGAGGCAGGAGGATTGTTGTGATGTGAGTTGGAGGCTGAGCTCAGGGCCAGCCTGAACTACAAGGTGAGACCCTGTCTCAAAAAAAAAAACAAAAAAGGGCCGGGGAGTTAGCTCAGTGGTTCC
>PVIR01000438.1:84788-138991 GCA_004026965.1 Petromus typicus
GGGTGTGGAGACCCACACCCAGCAGCAACCAGTACCACATACCACAGTGCCGGGCGTGGTGGCTCACGCCTGTAATCCCAGCACTCGGGAGGCAGAGGCAGGAGGATTGTGATGTGAGTTTGAGGCTGAGCTCAGGGCCAGCCTGAACCACAAAGCGAGACCCTGTCTCAAAAAACCTAAAAAAAAAAAACAAAAAAAACAAAAAAAAACACCAGGTTCTTCCATTGGAATTTAGAGATATTTTTAGAACCGCAATGGCTATATGAACAATCCCCTGAAGACTATTAGACAACATAGCCATTTGAAAAGACTAGCAAACCCACCAATATCCATATTAAAACACTGTAATTATTCATTATATCACACAATGTTTAATTAATAGTACTTTAAGGCTGTAGGCAGAGAAACACTTTTGTGTTTGTAAGAACATCTTTCATTGAAACAGATCTGTAGTTGCCAAATACACTGACATTCTGAATAATAAGACGCATTCACTTGATTCCTAACTCTGAACACAGTATCTAGGTATTAATACACCAAAACCCCTTTTCTTTTAAATTCCATTCATTAAATCTAATCCCTAGTTCTTAATTTATCACTAAACTTTTAGAAACATCTTCCCCCTCTACTAACACTAAAGGTAGTTTGGGATGAGTGCTGGGGAATCGAACCCAGGGCCTCTTGCATGCTAAGCGTGCACTCTACCATTGAGTTGTCCCTTGGGTCTTCCAAAAGGAGTATTTTTGCAGTAGCCTTTTGAACTCTTATAGCATAAAACTAACATTCAGATAATCATAAAAACAAGAAAGCAAAACTATTAAAATTTTAAGTTCTATGTAATTTTTTTTTTTCTGAGACAGGGTCTCATTTTGTAGTTGAGGCTGGCCCTGCACTCACTATGTAGACCAAACACGACTCAAACTCACAGCAATCCTCCTATCTCTGCCTCCCAAGTGCTGGGATCACAGGCATGAGCCACCATACCCGGCATTGTGGTATATGGTTACTGGGGATAGAACTTGGTCCTTTGTGCTTACAAGGCAGATGCTGGGACCACTCAGCTAAATCTCTGGCCCAGTTCTAAATAATTTGAAAGCAAATGCATCAATATAAAGTCAAAATCTATAGCCTTGATGTTAGTCATTCTAAAAATCCAGCCTAAACTGGGCATGGTGGCACATATTTATAATCCTAGCACTCCAGAAGGCTTAAGTTCAAAATTAGCCTAGGCTACTCAGTGACTTAAAGGCCAGCCCAGAATATAGCAAGACCCTTCCTCTCCTTACCTCACCCCACAAGTAAAAAGAATTCAACCTATAATTAGTCATACCTACTGATGTGATACAGGTCTTTTCCATGTCATCTGATGTTACTTATAATTCTTAGGTATAAAAAAGCAGTTATTTATTTGTATTTGATTTTATAGAATACATTCAAAATATTTTCTCATTCTCACTTTAAGCAAGCACTAAACATTCTCAAGTTATTTCTGCAATCCACAAGGGTCTTTAGAATATCCTAGAGTTGTGGAGTAGTAAGTGGTTTGGTTATAGATCATTTTCATAGGGTTCTGTGATGCAAATGAAGTCAAATTGTAGAAACTGAGCTACATGTTACCAAAAGGGCTAAGCAAAATGCTTTTGTTGGTAAAATACCAAAAAGGCAAATAAAAGCCTTCAGATCCCCGAAGTACAGAAATCATAAGGAGTATAGAGTTACTGAGAAACAATTATAGAAATTTACTTCAGTTATTTTTTTCAATATACATAAGCAAAATGAACTGCAACGATAAACCCACTCATCTCTGAAAGCAAACTATCCAGAAAGTAAATGGAGGGTTCTCAGGGGCCACAGCCTCATCACCATCTGACCTGACGTGGTATTGTGACTGCTCAATATCGCAGTACTACTTTATATTCCCTCGAGTACTGCGGGCAGTGGTGGCTCACCTGTGTGCGATGGAATTTAAGGCACTCTTTAAATCTGTCCTACTGAACTTTGATTTCCAGGAACTAAGAGAAGCTTTGAAAGCACCCATTACTGGCCCCGGAATGGTACAATGTACCATTATTTTTTGAAAAGTACTGACAAAATGTACCCTGTAATTTGATTCAGCACAAATAATTTCTTACAGTGTATGAGGTTTGAACATTTCTGACATTAATGACCTCAAAATACACCCTTTTGCCACCACTTTGAAATCCATTCAATTCCTGCTCATTTTTTCAATTTCATCAAAGATTTGCTTAGCTAAAACTACCAAACCTTGATACATAGTTTATTTTTAGTAAAGCTGCATGAGAAATGTTTAATTATTTAATGTTTTTAGAAACATTATAAGCAAACCTTGTAAGTCATCCTTTTGTTGACAGGAACTTATATGCTCTTCAAATAACTAAATCTATTTTTACTATAGCCTATAAACTTCTACTGTGGAATCCCATCATTCTTTCTCTGGAAGAGGCTGGATTTGAATACAAGAACTGCATACCTACACTTCCAGCTACTCCAGAGGCTGGGGCAAGAGGAGTGCAGGCTGGACGCCAGTCTGGACAGCTGATGAACCTGGGGAGACTCTGTCTAAAGCTGAAAAAAAAAAATGTACTGGTGACGTAGCTCAGCACTCCCAGGGTTCAAACCCTATGTACCAGACCATAAAAGACAGGTATTATATTCTTAACTATATTTAAATTCATACATTGTCTTTTTGAAATGTTTCTAGGAAGAATACAGAACAAATGGCCACCATCTCCAGTCTCTGATACACTGAAAGGGCTGCTCTGCAGGTGACCCTGGGATTAGGAGGTAAGAGGTCCTAGGAGTAGCTGGTGCCTCAGCCCAATGGGTGGCTCTCTGTATCAAGCAGAAGCATCATATTTGCACCTCACGTGCATCTCCCAAGCCCGCTGAGAAGCTTGGGAAACAGTGAAAAGAATGTTAAGGGAAGCAGAGGGCTGGGACTGCACGAGTGTAACCTACAGCACAGTAAATTTAACCTCTTAGGGCCTTGGTTCAGTTACTTTTTAAAGAGACCTCCTATCTACAACTAGCACAGTTATAGTGAGGACTCAATAGGACAACGCAACCAAAGCAACTGGCAGAGGACCTGGTTAATGCCAGGCACTTAATAAATACTATCTGTTGCTCATTTCCATAAATATAGTTTTTATATCCTCTCCCCTAATTTTCCAAGAAGAACTAGTCAACCAACAAAAACAGTACTGAGAACAGACTATGAACTTCCAAGACAAATTAGGTGAGCAGGCAAAGTAAAAATGACCAAGGGAATAAATGTCGGGGTGTCTCTGGCTTAATCAAAACTGTGGCCTGCAGGCCTGGTTTAGTCCTGAGAGTTTTTTTTTTTTTTTTTTTTTTTTTAAATTGACAATGTATAGAAATCAGACACCACCAGGTTCGCTCTCATACACGACCACGGTTCTGAGCTAAGGTGTTTTTTATCTACAGGTTACACACCCTAGTTTCCAACCATTCTTTTGTAGATGGCTTTACTCATTCACTTTACATGTCCAAGAGTAACAGGTTTATGGTCTATGGTTGTGAAGTAGTGATAAAAATGCTGCACAATATAATCAAAAGGTAAAGCTGTAAAAGTAGGTCAGAGCCTTTAAAAGCTAGACAAAGGAACCTGAAGCTGCCTGACTCCCTACAACAGAAGGGAATGGAAGTTTTCAAGGTGAGGAGTGAGAAGAAAAGTACTAATGGATCAGACTTGGTATACCAGAAAGCCAGACTGGATAAAGAAGGGGGTTGAGTTATTCTTTATAAACTTGTTGATCTTGGGTTCCTGAGTTATTCTACATGAAGAGACTGTCAAAAATATTAAAGACCAGAACTTGCCAAGAAGGGGTAGAGCTTACAGTTATGGTCACCCCTGTCTAAAAAGGAAGGTCAAGTTATCAGAAGAGCTCATGGGAATGAAGCAGTGTTCCACAGAGTGAGCCGGGGTGGATATGCAGGTAGATATTCACATGGGGGTAATAGTAAGAGAAAAGTGAGTTAAGGGAGGGGAAGGACAAGAAAAAGAGACCCGCGAGAGACAAGCGTAACAGAAGCTCAGAAGAGGAGAAGTTCGGAAATGTGGCATCAGAAGTGTTGAACTCTGCTGGGAGGAAGCGCATCCAGCGAGCTCTCCAAGCTTTGCCGTGTGCTGCTCCCTGGTCTGATGGGTCTGGAGAGAGGCACCGTAGCAATGCGCTAGTTCAACTAGAGCAACCGAGGACGTTCTGAAAGTGGCTGCACAGTATGTTTCCCCACAAAGGCTCTTGCTGCCCTTGAGGCCTCACTGATGAGAAATAACAGCTGCTCTCAGGAAAGAACCAGGAGGTAACATCTCTTGATGATCAATGCAAGTAACATTTTATTTAGCAGATCAGAATGTGGGATTCGTGACGGGTTTGAAAGCCTTTGATACCGAACTGCCCGCATCTAATAAAAATTAATATCCTGGCCCAAGATCCACCTGAATATAACTGAGCCCTCTGAGCTGCTGAGTAGCTGCTGGTGTGTTCTTCAGACACAAACTGTGTTCCCAGGAGCCTGTCCACTAAGCATGCTAAAGCTTCAGGAAATGCAGAAATAATATTTCAAACATAAATATGGTATGTCAAGCCATGAATGGTCACTCTAATATTCAAATCAACTCAGGTCTGGGTGTGACGTTTTTACCTCACAGGCACCACAAGTGTATCACCAGTTTCCTTCTACGAAATGAAATACATCACTGTTGTCAACATCAGCTTTTTCCGGCCACTCTGAGTGCTCAGGTATTGAATGTTAGAAAGGAAAATTTTTATCTTATTATCTCTGCTTAACAGAAACTCGAGGATGACTAGAGAGAAGTTATTTTCTTTAAGTTTAGCAGTGGAGGGGGGTCACGTATCTTCTATAGCTCAAATTTGGCATGATGGCCAGACAAAGGAAAGATAAACAGACAGGGTTTATCTCCACAATTCTCTACTTTACAGTAAACACAACTACACCACGTGAGGCTCTCTCTGTATGATCTACCCAGGCTTGTAACTTTCAGTTCAAGGAAATTTAATGTACACCTGTATTTTAAGGTGTTCCTTAGAGAATACAAAACTCCAGACTTCCCATTAGTGTGACTTTGTCTCTAGAAGGGGTGGGGCAGGGAGGTGGCTCAGTGCAGAGACTAGAAGCTCAAAAATGAAAAATTGCCATCTAGGACAAACATATCAACCAGTGACTTATAGCAGACACTGGGGTTCTTTGTAATGACACACAGCTGCTTTCTTTTACACACAAATGAAAGGGAGCTTGCTGGTACAGGGTCACAAACATATACACGTATCTTTGGTCAGCAGGCACATATTTTGTTATTTTTAAAATTTAATTTAATTTTACTTTTTGAGACAGGGTGGCCCTGAACTCACTATGTAGCCCAGGCTAGCCTCGAATTCTTGGCAGTCCTCCTGCTTCTGCCTCCTGAGTGCTTGGAATTACAGGTGTGAGCCTCCTTGCCTGGCATTGCTGTATGTGGTTACCGGGGATTGAACCCTGGACCTTGCACTTACCAGGCAGATGACAGAACCACTGAGTTGAATCCCCAGGCTAACAACCACATATTGAGTCCTATTGCCCAGGTCCCTGCTGTACAGGACATAAAGTTATCTACCCCTGCTGTGCAAGACACAAACTTATCTACAGGGGTTTCAAATCTGGTTGCTGTCATAAATAAAAGCCCACAGCCTCAGGCTGATGCCTCATTTTCTTCATGGAGTTTGCACATACTCCGCAGGACGAGGGCTCAGCCCCACAGGACTGCCCTCTCTCATGGCGCAACCACAAGCGATAAATGGGGATTTCACAAAACTTTCCTCAGGCCTGAAAATTGCTGCAACAGCTCATAAAACATAGGGACATACTTCCTGGCTCATTATAAAGCCTCACACAAAGGACAAAAGTTCAGCGGGCAGAGAGAGAGCTATGCGGGAGGAGGTCTGAAAGGCACAGAAGAGTCTGTGCCCCTGCGGGTGGCATGTTCGTCGTTCTCCTGGCACATGGGCATATTCCCCTTCCGGGTCTCCAAATCCTGCAGCTGGAGATTCTTACGGCAGCTCCATTCCCACCTCAGGAGCCCCTGCAGATTGTCTCTGGCCCTTTACCTTGGCTGGAGCTGGTGACAGGAGCCTGAGAGCTCGAGTCCTCAAGTGACACCTGGCTTTTCTGCTCGCCAGGCCCTTTCTGAGGCTGTGCAGTCACTCAACACTCGAGATCGAGACTTTACTGGAAAGCAAGGACGAAGGACTAACACTGGAATCCAAATTATGGCTTTATCAATTATGACCTCTATCACTCAGGAAATCATACAGGCCCAGGACCTCTGTGCCAGCAGGAGAAAACAATTATATATTTCTTATTATGTCATGGTATTACCTGGATTACACACCATCTCATAATAAATTTGGGCCAGGGATTTAGTTCAGTGGTTCCATTACCTGCCTTGCAAGCCCAAGGGCTGGGATTCGATTGTGGTAACCACATACAAAAATGTCGGATGTGGTGACTCACACCCACTAGCAATCAGAATGACACACCACAATGCTGGGCGTGATGACTTACGCCTGTAATCCCATAATACCAGCACTTGGGAGGTAGAGGCAGGAGGATTGCTGAGTTCAGGACCAGCCTGGACTACAAAGCCAGACCCTGCCTCAAAAAAACTACAAAATAAAAAATTTTACTTGTGTCATTATTTAAAAATCTTTAAAGATGAAACATTATAGCTAGGAGTGGCCACGAGACTGCCTTGGCCTTGGGGTAAGAGCAGAGGCCATGTCTGATAGGTGGTGTGTTCACGATCCCTCATGCTCTAACCGGCCAGGCGCGCTGTGTCTGTCCCACCCCAGGAGACAAAGGTCTGAAGGTCTGACTTCAGGGCGGTCATGATGAACTTTTTAGAGCTTTCAACAGGAAATATCACGCTGGGACACACGTGCCATGGGTTCACCAGCACTGCTCTGCGGCACTGGGGCAGTGAGCAGGAAGGAATCTTAGCTCCAGATGATAGCAGAGTAGCTTTGCCATTCTAGTCTGGAACTGCATTTCTCCACACTCACTTCACTAGTGAGGGGAATAGATTTACACTGTGTATAAATTACCACTGGAATCTTTCTACCATATGCAGCCAGGAATAAGCACAGCACATGTACACTGAAAACCTTCAGAGGCTCCAGCTCATGATCAGCGATATGATCTGTTTCTCAGATACTGAACGCAGGAGAAGAACATAGAAGGGCAGCAATGACCCTAGCAGACCTCAGCACCGAGGACTACTAGTGTGTGCTGAAGAGACGTTTGCCTTCATGTTTCTGGTTGTTCGAAGGAACAAACATCTCCCCAGAGACTGTCCAGGCACGTGAATGCCCGCTATCTTCACTGTGCAGAGCATGCGTTGGCGTTAGAATCTGACTTTAATGAAGCTATTCTGCAGAAGCCATCAGTAAAAACTGAAAACGGCTCGCAGTGCCTCCAAATTCAGATCAGACTGAACGAGGACCCAGGACATCACATTTTATGTGTCCAACTCAGGACAGAAGATCCAACATGAGGACCACGTGCTGGGGATTTAACTCAGTGGCTCTGGCACCTGCCTGGCAAGGCCTGGAGTTCAATTCCGGGGGGGGGGGATGGGGATTTAGCCTTGAGCTCGCTGAGCACGTGCTCTGCTACTGAGCTATTCTTCTATCTTTTTTCCCTCACCAGGACATGGCATAACACTGGGCCCAACATACCTAGGAGCCAAGAGAAAAGTATGTCCAGGTGTGGTGGCACATGGCTACAACCCAAGTATTTTGTGAAGCTGAGGCAGGAAAATTCTAAGTTCAAGTGTGGCTGGTGCCACTCAGCAAGTTAGAAAGACTCTGTCTCAGAATAAAAACTGAAAAGGGATGCAGCTCAGAGGGAAGGCCCTGGATTCAACGGTTCAGTCACCAGTAGTTCCAAAAGGAGACGGGAAAAAAGAAAATAAAGATAAGGAGAAAAGGAAGAAGGGTGGGAGAGAAGGAAATACCAAGCAAGACTAGAAGAAAATTTACGGGAAAACAACTTGTGCAAAGTCCTATTTGAATCCCTCTTTATGACACAGAGAGCACAATGAAAGATATACTAAGGAAGACAGTATGAGCGGACGGACATGCTCCAGTCACCAAAACTACCCTCAATTTCAAACTGGGAATTTAAATACAAACACTAGCCAGGTATGTCACCAGCAACGTTAACTTGTGCTTTTCATGTTCACGCTACACAGAACTTATCCAAAACTCCTAAGGATTCACCAAAATCCTTTTATGCTGTGTACCGACGAGACAGTGTCTGGAGCAGAGACAGGAATTGTCTGGATTTAGCTAACAACAACACAGTGAGATTTCTGTTGGTTTAGTTTTCCATATTATCAGTCCACCCATATTTAATACTGTCTAATTTCGTATTTACTTCTAAGACCTGGGGAAGGATTGTCAGTCTAGTAGCAGCCTTAAGCAGGAGACAAAAAGCTGCAAACAGACTGAAAAGAATGGCTTCGATTGTACAGTCAGAAAGCCCAAGGGCAGAAAGTGAGGATAATGGAGATGGGAGGAGGGTGATATTGAGAAAGACCGCACAGACAAATGAGGGAAAGCTCAGTGTAGGTGCAGTCAGGCAGAGTCCCCCACACAAAGAGTATTCCTTTTCGGGTTGTGCTTGTCAGTTACAACAGTCTGTGACATGACACCCTCTAAATGAAGTGCATTTGACTGAAACGTGGAAATGAACATGCCGTGATCATAATCACCAACTGCCGTCGGCTCAAATGCCCGCTTCCCGTAGGTAAGCGTGTGTCTGAAAGTCCACGCACAAACACACACATTCTTCTCTCTCCATTTTCTGATAGACTGCTAAATTTCACTTGAAGAAAATGTCACAAGCATTTTAAAATTCAGCAGTGACATCTAATAATCTCCCTTTAAATCCATCTGTGGTTTGGGGAGATGATGATATCACGAAGATATGGGGAAGGAGGGGGAGGGGATGGAGCACAAGGAGGGAAGAGGAAGAGGAGAAAGGGGAGGAGACAGAGGGGAGGAAGGAGGCAGGAGGAAGAAGGGGTGGGGGAAGGAAGGAGACAGAGGGAGAGTTATCTTAACATTTGACACTGTCATGAAAGTTCAAGCAGCCTGTCTCGTTGTCTCTGTTCTTGGGACTGAACCCAGGGCCTCGCCCCTTCTAGGGAGGCACTGAGCTGCACTCCCGCCTTCAATCACTGTAATTTTAGTTGCTCCCGTTAGAGGAAGCTGTTGTGCTAGGACTGTTAGGATGTCAAACGCACTGCTGCCACAGTAGGTGTGTTCACGAATTTCAGTATCTGTTGTGCTTTTCAATTTGCTCCTCCAGAAAGGCCTGAGTTACGTCACACACTGAAATGAGCTCTGGGAAATGGAGCTGGGCCCTGGCAATAACACATGTTCCTACCAGAATATAACATCAAGTTTGCCAACAGACCCACAACCTACTGGGGACTACAGTTAAACATTTTTAACAATTGAGAGCAGAATTTTCATTTTAAAGGAACAACTCTCAACTCACTGAGAAACTGGGCTGTAGAAATTATTTTTTCAAAGAGCTACCAACAGAAAAAATTAGAAATCACCTTCAATCCTAGGGTACTTCAAGGCAGACAGAATTTATGGAGAAAATTGTTATTTGTATCATTTATATTCATTAAAAAATTAATAAGTTATACAAAGGTTTGAGGATCAGAAACAACCCTTTATATATCATGTAGGTTACAGCTTAAGCCAATTCTGTATTCATACACTGGAATACCAAAATTGAAGACTATAATTAGAACCTTAAAATTTCACATGAACTTTGTGTCTTACCAGAGATGACCACTGGACTTTGTATTTGAAAATAGAATATCTGACTATTGAAATTGACAAGTCATGCGCATACTTAGGGCAACTCTCAGTATGCCAGACTATTTACTGGTAATAATTCACTTTCGAGCCATTCCAGAAAATTAGAAACGTACTGAACTAAAAAAGAAGAAGAAATAACTAAGCTTCCCCATGGAAGTCTATCTAAAAAGGTAAGTATTAAATTGGGTGCTTGGTGGGGGGGGGGTAGGGAAAATCTCTCAAGTAAAGCAAATAAATGTAATTAAAGCAAATAAAATGGGTCAATGTGACCAAAGAAGTTCATACATTTATATATCTTCTACAGCGGCTGCAGTTTACACAGAGAAATCAGGGGTCGGGCTTAAAATGACCCCTGAGACTAACTTTACACAAACAAGAAATCACATGTGTTTCCTGTAGAACACAGTGCAAAGGAAACTTTGGGACTTGCTCACCTCTGGCCTTGAGGACCACCAGGGGCTCAGGTGTGGCAGTAGGCACACAGCGCCCTCTCTGATGGCACATGAGCCAAGTCTATGAGTTGCTTTTTTCTGAACTAAAACCTCAGCATTCAGGCTGAATCGCAGCATGGGTACCTTGCGACAATCAGTGAGTTCGGGTTGCAGTTTGCACACTTGGTGTCCGAAAGGTTGGCCATCGCAGCTCTGCGGCTTCGCTGTAGAAGAAAGTCTATAAACATCGGATACCCACATTTTTCATAGTCAACAGGAGTCAGGAAAATAAGGATCTGATTTCTATTGCAATTCTTTCCCCTCCTGGGTTCTATTTTCTGTTTCTTATCTTCAGATCCTCTGGAATTAATTTCCTATCATCTTACAATCCTGAGTCTGTTCCAGTGTGCTCTGGGCTTAACTTGAACACTCCCTTTATCAAGTCAACCATAAAATGGTCACCTTTTAACGGCAAAACCACATCTGGTGAGCCAACTGTAACGTTCCTTTTGATAAATATTACAATTTTATCCACTTGATGTTTTACTTTCTACTTATTAATAACCATATATACACAGTTGCATGGGGTTGTGCCTTTGTAATCCTAGCACTCTGAGAGGCAGAGGCAGGAGGGCTGCAAATGCAAGCCATTTGGGCAACTTAGTGAGACCCCGTCTTAAGATAAAAAGGAGAGGGGCTGTGGCTACAGCTGAGTAACAGAGTCCTGGGTTCAGTTCCCACTACTGAAAGAGAAGTATACGTACTCATCATACAACAGTGAACAATGAATAAACACAGTGGGGGAATGAAAAAGTCATGCAATTAAGTTGAATTAAAATGCTTATTTCTCTTCATAGTTCATTACAGATTTTGGGTACTCATTGCATAAAGTATATTGCCCTCAAAAGTTTAAACTCGTTGGAAGATTACAAAACTCTTTACAACTTTTCATGTGAAATAATTTGTAATACCAAAATTAAAAATTCTAAACTGGTTACATACTTGTAATCCCAGCACTGAGGCATCTGAGGCAGGAAGATCACTGTGGGTTCAAGGCCAGCCTCAGTTACACTGTGAGTTTAAGGCCAGCCTGAACTGCTTTGTGAGACCTTGTCTCAAAAAACCGAAAATAAATAAATACAAAATTTAAATTATGAACATGAAAATTATGGGTTTAAAAAATGTATTCCAGTGGTCCCTTCTCACTCTAAATGGGCACTGTTTCCCTGAAAGTGCAATAGACCTACTTATTACAACCTTACCCATTAGACATCTTCCTTTACCCATTGGCTACGCTGTAATGAAAACTTCCACTTTGCCAGTATTAGTCAATGTATGGTAACGATCTTATGCTCCAGCTCAGTCTCACTCCATTTCACCTCGCTTCATTACCAACAAGGGTATTAATTAACCCACCATCTATTCCAGCGTCAAAGCATCAATTCCCCTGTTATCATATGTAACATCGCACATTCAAAAGTGGAGAGAACAGATTAACCTAGAAGATGAACACCTTTGAGGGAAAACCAGACAAGATCTGATTTTTGGTTCCTTCTCATTCGACTGGTCTGATTCAGTATCAGCTGGAACGAGGATCTCTCTTCTGGACATATGAGAGCAGTGAGCTGGCCCAGTGGCCAGGCTGCCACAGCCGGAAGCCAGAAGCAGTTCTTGGTGTGGGAGATGAGACTGCTCCTGGGGAGCAGTGAAGCAGCACACTCGGGGGTACAGCTGGAACTGAGTGGTGGACTTTTACTTCATTTCTGTCTTTCATCCATGATGTCAGTCTCTAACAAAAATGATCTTTGGGGTGAAGCTAGAATACTTCTGGGTTCATTTTCAGATTGAAATGTCCATTCAATCACCAAAGCAATTTAATTTACTTCTACTTCAGCATCTAAGTCCCTTAAAGGGGATAAGTACACTGCAAAAAGATCCATCTAATAGGATAAAGTCTAGATAAATGAATTACTTGTCTCAAATAATTGTTAAACTTTATCTCTTTGGTCTGGAAGGGCCTCAGACATAATGTGGTCTAAGGTCTCCACTTCTATAAATGAGGCAGCTGAGCAGAAAACTCCTACCTAATTCTAATTACCTCATCACCCTGTCAATATGAATTTATAAGTCTCCCAATACTTCAATCACAGTTGGCAAATCACAGTTTCCATGTTAGTTATTAGGAGAGAAGTCAAGGGAACTGCCAAAAACCTAAACCAAAACAAACCAAGTAAAAACCACAGCACGACGTTACAGAGCAGAGCAGAATCAGATTCTAATGTGAGCACTTGGTGGGCTCTCTGGATGTCATTGGAGGGACTTCCATCGTCAGTGTGGACGGCCATTCGTTGGTGTTTTCACTTTACACAGAAAGATACACCTTTCCTAAACAGTGGCTCTTCATCTCCATCACAGGCAGAGCCTCGGCAGCTCAATTTGTGCTAATTTAGTCTTCGGTTCATTGTCTTTATTAGTTTGACTGTAAACAAAATTAACCTAATATTTAAGAGTGGCAGTTTCATAAAGCTGAAAAAGACCTCAAGTGGCATCCTAGTCCAGCTATATGTTTTAGAGAAATCTATTTTTATTGTTAAAGATGATGAAAGGCTAATATCCTTATGAAACATTTCCATGGAAGCAGATTCTATGGACTTAATAGCAGCTATTTACCATTCCAGGGTAAATACATGTACTTCAAATTCTATATTATTATTATTTCTTTAAGGCCTATCTTTGGGGAGTTCTGGACTTTGTTTAATATCAACTCTTAAAATACTTTAAACCATTTCAATATTTACCAGCTTACTTACTTATTAAAGGTATGTGGAGATAGCACCTATAACAATGATACTGGCTACTTAGCTTCCACTGTTTAATATATATATATATATTTTCTATTTATTCTGTTTATTTTCTGATTCTCTCCTCCAGAAGATTAACCTGCATGAAGACAAGGAATTTTTCTATTTTAAGTGTATCCTGAGCATTTAAAATGCTACCTACACAGTAGTAAAAGTGTATAGAGAAAGAAGAAATTAAGTTTTTATAAAGTATTCCTTCACATATATATAAAATGCATAATTAAAAATACAGTATTATATTTTTTACATAAGTAGTCTGTAACGTTAAAGCTTAAAAATTATAGAAGGAAAGCTAGTAAAACAGACTTGATGTAGTGTATTTCATCACTGGAGAGAGTTGTATTTTCCTAGAATGCAGTATTTCTGAATATCCCAAAATGACTTGGTAATAAAACTCTGCAAATGGATTTTACTAGTAGCTGATAAATCAAAGCTGTTCTTTGGAAATGTTATAGCATAATTTCTCAAAGGAACTTTACAAGTTTCCCACTGGACAAGGCTATATACAAACACACTTAAATCACCGCCACACAAGGCCACTGAGCTTTGGGTTCCGAGTAAGCTTAAGACCCCAGCAGCACTGTCACTGCTGCAGCAACCATCCAAGGTAACAAGAAACTTAAGCTCACACCTGAAATCCTCGTGCAGTGGCTCTGTGGTGGTGCTGCTTTCAAGCTAAAATGATCAGAAGATTCTGGAAGGTGTCTATAGGTCTTCCAGGGTTTTCCTGAGAGCCAGAATTTTAAGTTTCTGTGACATATTTTGAAAGAAAAGAGAACAGAAAGCCCTTTAAAGCAAAGTGTTAGTGATGAGAGACACATCGGAGATTATCTTACTTATGACTTGCTAGAGGCCACAGGCTGGTTTATTAATGAAGCTGAGATACAGGATTCAAGGCTTTTTAAAAAGCTCATTTTAGGGCCTTTTATACTATGCATATGTGTATTTTCTCCTTCTCGAAAACATTATTTTTGATAGAAGTACTCCTCTTCAGCTTGGAGACCCAGGGACCCACCAGAGACTTTTTTGTTGAGACAGGGTCTCACTTTTGTAATTCAGGCTGGCCTTGAGCTCAGCCTTGAACTGAAAGCAATCTTCCTGCCTCTGCCTCATCAGTGTTGGGATTACAGGTATGAGGCACCATGCCCAGCACTGTGGTATGTGGTTCTGATTGCTGGTGGGCGTGAGTCTCCACACCTGGCATTGTTGTAAGTGGTTATAGGGATCGAACCCAGGCCCTTGCACCTGCAAGGCAGGCACCGGAAGCACTGAACTAAATCCCTGGCCCACTACCAAAGATTCTTTTTTTTTTTGAGATAGGGTCTCGCTTTGTAGTTCAGGCTGGCCCTGAGCTCAGCCTCAAACTCACATGGCAGCAATCCTCCTGCCTCTGCCTCCCGAATGCTGGGATTACAGGCGTGAGCCACCACATCTGGCACTGTGGTATGTGGTACTGATTGCTGCTGGGTGTGACTCTCCACACCCAGTATTGTATGTGGTTAACCGGGGATCGAACCCAGGCCCTGGCGCTTGCAAGATAGGCACCAGAACCACTGAGCTATATCCCCGGCCCACACCAAAGATTTTTGTAGTGCAACAGAACCCTTTTGAAAATTCAAATGTGGTTTGTTCACAGTATCAATACTTCTTAGTCAAAGACTTGAGAAATCAAACAGCTATGTGCCCACCACCTCTGTCTGCCAGGAGTCTGCCCATTTTTCACAACTACAGTAAGGACTAGCAGTACAGTTTGTGAATTTTAAACATCTCAGGCTCAAGAAAAGTGATGGCGAACCTTTCAGAGGTGAGTGCCCAAAATGCAACCCCCAACCCACTTATTTATCACAAAATGCCAGCACTGCAAATAAGCCTGAAGTTTTAATATAGAAAAAAAAACTCATACATTAATATCTCTTATCTTAAAAGAAAAACAAACAACATGTATGCCATAGGTTTGCCACCACTGCTCTGGACAGTGTCGAGGGCAGGGACCAATGACACGGGGCTGACTGTCAGCCCTGGAGATGAAGCCTGGAGACAGGAGCCAACCTGACCGCAGAAATCCTACCAGAGAACTGAGTACGGAAAGAAGTGATTTAAAATACGCTCAGTCTTTCCAGTGATCAGAAGAAAAGCATTCTCAATTTTTCTCCACAGAAACGGTATCGCAAAGTCCTGTGACAGGCTGAGTGCTCGCCCAGCAGACAAAGTAAGTGCCCTAACTTTATTCAGGTTTCTGTCCGTAAAATGCTCCACAACTTCTGGACGCTGCTGGGCAACTGAGCCCCCTGTACTGCGGACCTGGTGTAATCACAGTGGTGGCCGGTGTGGGACAGGGACTCACCGCTTCCATCACACTCCCCCGACCACGCGCTGCTGAACGTGCACACTGACACCGAGGAACCCATGGGATGACCCAAGGGGCAGCGACATTCTTCCCGAGGCATGAGGCACACCAGAGTACACAGAATGATAATCTTATGAAGCCTTTTTTTTTAAAAGCAGCTATACCTTAAAGAAATCAGGTCAGGCCTAATGAGACCCATTAACGCTAGGCTTTACCTGCTCCCACTGGTGTGTTCACGGCGCTTGCTTGTTTTTCCTGGAAGCCTATCGTCCTTAATGTACTTTCCTCAAAGAGAGGAATAAAGAATTAGGAAATGGGAATAAGGAAATGGAAAGCAGCACATTTTCTCTTGTGTTTCCCTCAAGGTAAAGCCCTCATAATACAGATTCACAAAGTAAAATTTATACCAACACTGCTCTCTGCACGATCTTTCAGAGAGTACACCTCCCACTCTGAAACAGGAATCATTTCTTGCAGAAGCATCTCTACACCAAAAACGCTGTCTCTCCAGGGAGGGGAAAGATTGAAATAGAGGCAGGGCCACTGGGGACACAGCAGAGCAGGGTGGTCTGGTTTCACTTCTGCCTCTTCCACCCCTCCAACTCCTCCACTCACAACTTGTAGGGGTTGTCCCCCCTCCTTCTTGCCTTGCTTGTAATTCTCCTGGGCTGGGTATACCCAGTGGTGTCCGCCCTATTTCTGGGAAGGTGAAAGATAAAACACCGAATTGCAAAAGCCATTTGATTTCTCTCTACCCTTTCAGAATGTGTCAAGTCAGAATGTGACCGACCCTTCAAAGAAAAGGCAATCTTCGAACACAGCCTAAATCACTTGCCACGGCACAAATAAAGTTTCAATTTACAGACTTAGTTTTTTTTAAGAAGAACTATGGGACAAAGGAAAAAAAGTGGTTAAAAAATCTAGGTTATGATGAAGTGCATCACTGCTTGCTATTTGGGGATTTTACTATTAAGTTAGCAAGGAGAGAGAGATTATCACAGATGAATGGAGACTTCAAAACTAGCAACATAGGAAGCCCCAGATGCCTGGTTGCTTAAATTGCCCTCCCTCCAGCACTCCCTAGTCGTCTTCTGTTTAAGAAGGTGTAGCTCAGGATACAGCACCGCTATGTGAGGTTCCCCAAACCACCACTTCCACCAGAAAAAAGGACGGTGCCAGTGCAGAGGTCAGAACACTCAGAAGTCATTCGTAGTATGCTTTTAAGCATCTCTGAAATAATTTTTGGTTGCCTTTAAACTGAGCTTGGCATGGTGACAAAATATTGTATGAATTGCTGAACTGTTTCTATTCCATTATTGATTCAGTTACCAAAATAAATAAATGCTTTATTTCAAAAGCACTAACATTCCCCTTTCGATTCCATTCAATTCAGAGAACTTTTTCTATTTCCATGTTACATTAATTAGTAATTACATCGACTCTTCCTCCTTTATTGGGCCTTGCACCTACACTGTCACAACCAAGTGACCTCTGTGAGAAAGAGATGACAAAGTCCATCTCCTGCTTGGCCGTCATTCCCAGCCGCTGGCATGTACAGGAATGTGGGTGTAAGAATCCAGAACAGGCTGATCCCAGCTACTGGGACCACTGATTCCTTCCCATGTGCCCTTTCCTCCTCACTGCCGCCAAGGCCATGTGCTGGGGTTACCATATGGCCCACTGGGTCCCATATGGCTCCATCTCACTAAAAGGAGCGTTCAAGAACATAAAAACGCTGCTGTATACTTTTATTGCAACCCCTTCTCATTTTCCTCCATCTGTCTTCCATATGGTTTATGCAGCTCTATTAGGTTCCTACACACACAGGCCTGACAATGAGGGTTGCCAACTTGACTAAGATAAAGAACTTCAATTCACCTCTGTCCAGGACAAAGGGCCTCAACTGCTTTAAATATCTGATTCATTTAGTATTCAAACTAGAACATACTAGTAGCTGCTTTAACTTCAGTTTGCATACAAAATTTATTCTATGGTTTTTAAAAAAAAAAGTCAACAAAAAAAAACCCAACCGCTTTTCTGTCACATGTTCTTCAGGCGCCGCACCTGAAGTTTGGAAGAGGCACAGAAACTTCTGCTTAGATATCCCGATCGTGCATATTACGCACTGTCTCTGTCTAAAGGTAACTTCTGCCCTTTCACATAGTGCTGCCACTTTTCTTTTGTGAAATGTCTACAAAACTCTGGAGTTTCACATGGGCCCTCCTTTTAGACTCTAAGGAAATGAACAGGAAGCAGGTGATGCTGGCCCCGCTGCTCCCTCCTGCTCTCTGAAGGTGGGGTGAGGGAGGTCAAATCACGGGGTGCTGACCCTCACTGCTCTGTGTGCACGTAGCTCAAGTGACACTCATGACCCCTGCGTTGGCATCACTAAGAAGGGGGGTTGAAGATCACTCGACAGTGCACATCCCCGTTCCCAATAGGAGGCAACTCTTGGCTTTAGCAACAGCTATCAGGGTGACTGTCGTTCCCCGTGTTCAACAGTGAGTCTGCAGGTGAGCAGCTGGCCTGTTTTTCCCAAAAGCAGACAGGTCAGGGTGAAGCTCACAGTATGAGACTGGACTGGCTTGCACAAGGCCATGGCTTACATCCCTAGCACCACAAAAACCAAAAGAAAACAAAACCAAACCTCAAAAAAAAGGGAGGGGAAGGGACAATATTTTTGAAAAGGAAAATATAAATCAAACCATTATTAAGTACTTTTCGTACTTATCATGTTAAGGAACAGAGAGGATTCAGGCCTTCCAGAGCTCTAACCCATGAAAAATGTCTGGTCCTTTCCCCAAGTGACAACGTCCTATATTCTAGTCCATATCAGCCCGCAGTCAGCACAGAGGAAACGATGCCTGGCTCCACGATGATCATGTCTGATGAGGCAGAACGTAGGAACCAAGCACAAACGTACGAAATATCAATCTGGAGACACTCACGAACAGCCTGACAGGAACTCTTTAAGCTTTTTGGTATATAAATGAAATCTACTGATTTCCCCAGTTGTATGCATGATAAAGTACTTGAATTTTGAAGTCAAACAATGATGTTACTACAGGACACATGATTGAGCCACTTAGCCACTTTTGTTTTTATCCCAGTCACATACTTCATACATCATTATTTCTCTTATTGTCCTACGTGATTTTATGTAGATGCAAGCCTCAGTCATGTTCAGACAAAAACTAAAGGGGGGGGCAAGGAAACTTGCTGCCACCTAAGCTGCTGTTTCACAATCTCCCATACGGCCAAAACTAGTGCAACCTACAGCTGCCTTTTCTTGATGCCAGCAGCTCTGAGTTCAACACTACGAAATGTGGGCATCACAGGTGCCAGGGTCACCACAAAAGTGCATTTTAGTCAGGGGTTCAATTGCTAAACAGAGACTACCATCAGAGGCCTATTCATAGTGTAATAGAATAATGCTCTGGGCTGTAACAATTCTACAAATTCTGGTTAAAAGAAGCAAATACTTTCCCTTCTGTGATAAAGGAAATTATAGTGAAGTCATTTTGTAAATGGAATGGTGCTCGCAAAAACACATGGATGAAAAAGCTAAATGGGTATTTTAGTAAATGGGTTGAATCAAAGCAAATGGCTTGAATAAAAAGGACAAGAAGACTTCAGTGAATTACACTCCGTGGTCTAGAAAGTGATGAGTATCAATTCTGCACTCCCGGGCTTGCTCTGAGCAGGCAGTTAACCAGCTAGGAAAAAGGCAGAAGTTTTTGCTTGGCGTGAGCTGCTGAGTAGCTTCGGTAAATGTTGACTTTTTGGCAGGGAGGCTACTCTCCCCAGCTCAGCACTTCCCACAAACCAGGTACGCGCCAGCCGCCCCCTCCCCTTGTAGTTCTTTCTGCTGCACTGGGGCTATAGGATGTTGGTCTCTGGTCGATTGCCTTTAGATGAGATTTGGTAAAAATTATCAAAGAAACAAGAACATCTGCCTTTCTATCATTTTCTTTGTACTGCTACTTCCCAAGCAGCTGCTTTCCAACGCTCATGTGTCCATTTACTGGATTTAAACAAAATAACCCAAGGCAAAGGGGGAGGCGCACAGAGTACATGCTATCCCCACCCAGCCGGGTTGGGAACCGCAGGAATCTCGCTGGAGGGGGTCAGCAGCCGGGAGTCTGTGGGCAGAAGGCAAGAGGCACCGTGCATACCATACCTGTTTCTTTGTCCTGGACCTCCTCCAGGTGCAAGTCATTCAGAAGGTGCTCCAGGATCTTCTCCGGGGTCCCGGACACCACCACGTATCTGTCAGAGAGCAGAGAGTCCACTGAGTCATCCTCAGTGGAAGACTGCGAGCGGCTGCTCCATTCATCGTCCTCGTCCTCCTCGTCGATGTATTTGAAATAAGGCACATCGAAGGTAGGCAGGGGCAGCTCGCGGTCGGAGAGCACCGCGGCATCTTTCCTTTCCAGATGAGGGTCACAGACCCGCAGCCGGGAGCTGCCCATTGTGAGCGGTGACTAACAAAGGCATCCCCTACGTGCTCCCGGATCTGCCGTCCCCGCTTTCCCTGGGAACCGAGTCCATCTGGCTGCTCAAAGCTCTGCAGAAAGCTGGAGAGAGGCGGGGAGAAAAGAGAGGGAGGGAGGGTAGAGGAGGCAGAGGGAGCAAGCGAGTGAGCGAGAGGAGCAGGAGCAGGAGCAGGAGCAGGAGCGAAGGCAGCAGGGGAAGGAGAGAGGCGCGTGTCTGTGCCTAGGCGCTACCGGCGACATTCTCACCTCCACTCGCACTCTGCGCCCCCGGTGGGGGCCGGGCTGCAGCTCTGCACTTTCCTCAGCAGCAGGACAGTCCGGTCCTGCTCTTTAACCTGGAGAGTCGACACTTCATCATCTTGCTGCAATTGCCCAGGAGAATGATGGATGGGAAAGAGAAAAAGGGAGAGAAGATTAAAAAAGGGCCAACTCCAACTGCCTTCCGCAGGGCAGCTTTACAGCATCATTAAAAAAAAAAAAAAAAGGATTCAGAATAAATTAGGAGTGTGGTCAAGAGTCCCTCTAACCATATAGTACACAAAGCATTAGAGCCATAAATACTTCAAAAGAAACAGGAAAAAAGGTGGAGAGCTGCTACTCAGAGTTTATTTTTAAAACTACCTGAACTATTTCACTTAGAGAATGTAAAGTGTAAAGTTTCAAAAAGCATAGCCCACAACTGCATGCGTACGTACTGTCTATCTGCTTTTAACTAGTCAATGCTTATTAAACACTATTAAAATTTCAAAACCAATGACATACATATCATTTAAACATTAAAATAAGTAGCACTGTCTTACTTTTAAAGGTAGGCAAAAAACTACTCATTCAACCACTCAGGTCAGTTTTTTTGTTGTTTTTTTTTTCCCCCCCAGGTTGAGGATGGTTCCACATTTTTCCTGTACTTGAATTTTCACAGCCCAAGCAGAAACAGATCTCTAGTGAGAATCTCATCGGGGCTGAAATTCGGACGTCATGGCTGACTGCACTGGCTTTCTTCACCTCGGTCTCTTTTTCAAAAGGAGAAGGCTGACCCATCATTCATTTCTGCACACACAGCTTCCACAGCCCAGAGCCTGGTGGCCGCTGACGTGGCTCAGTCGCGGGGACGCTCCCTGCTGACCCAGCAGTGTGGACCCCACTCAGTGAGGAACACTCCCGGCGCATTTAGTGTGAAAGTCTCCTACTGCGCAATGCCCAGGAAGCTCAAGCTATCCCAGAAGAAAGAACTGCAAGATGCATGTAAGAAAATCTAATTTTTATGTTTCTGGTGACTCGAGCAAAAAGGTTAAAACAAGGAAAGCTGATGAAAAGAGATTTCACCTTAAAAATAACGTCAACGCCTTACAAAGAGCAACATGTCTAAGCTTTCCAGCATGTTGCTGCCTCTTCTACTGACAGAAAATTCTTCTAATAATTAGGTACAAATATAACGAGGAACGACCCCCACCCCTGTGGATAAAATGTATCGTGTCCACTGTGCTATAGTAATCTCTTCTACAGATCAACCAGAGATGTCAATGTATTGTGTTTGCTCTTCATAAGAACAGAAAGGAACTGATCTTGCCTAACTGCCAGCTAAATCAGCGATGAGACTGTGATTTCAACTCCTGGTGTCCTGAATTCTAAGAAAATGTAGTGACCTACTCACTTAAATCCTTCAAATTTCCTTAAAAACAAACAATATTGGTCATTCTAAATGTAGTATAATTTTATGACCATTGTTTTTTAATCTTTTAGTGGCTCCTAATTTTCCTATGTAAAATGGATGTATTACATTTCACCAAGGTCAGACACATAGTTTCCGTGGCAATTAATGTTGGATATTCATTGTTCAACTCCCTGAGGACCGCAGTGAGCCTCCTGTAACATGAATACCAATGTGTAATTGCTATCTTTCATTTCTCCAGAGCAGTTCTTTTGTTATCTATGTAATGGAAGTGAAATAATGTAGCTAAAAGAGGGGCATATACTGACCAAAAATAAAATTTAAAAGATGAATGAGGGTCTGGAACATAGACACACACAGGAAACAGCCAAATAGCTGTTATTTGAAAGGATAACAATCTTCCCCTAGTTTCCTCTAATCGTAAGCCAATACTCATTTATATGAGCCTGCTGTCATTCTGAAGTCCATTTTACATTCTATGCACACATGATATATGGCATTATTAACTTCTGCAGGCTATGCACATACATATGGATGGGAAGGGCTCCTCTAATGTCGGTGTAACTGCTGTGTATTACATGGCTGTGCATACAGCAGCTATGCTCTATGGGCAGAGGATGAGTTAGATCAGGCCGATGTACTATCAATAGCATCTTATGTCAGTGTAATAGGTTCCATTTTCAAAACCTGCATCAAATACAGAAGAGAAACAGCAGAAAAATAAATGAATGAAGGGTGATGTACATTATGAAGAACCACATTTAAAACATAATAACCCTTTCTATTATACCTGGCTTTAAAGAAGGAAAGTTAAATTAGTATTTGCTGATCCATGCACCCTTAACTAATTTCTTTTCCTGAGAAAGAGGAAAAGGACCAGAGTTGAAGTTCTGGGTATGAAGATTTATTCATGGTGAAGAATGAAAGTATCAAGCTAAAAGCAGTGGGCACACACCTCTAATCCTAGCACTCAAGGAAGCTGAGACAGGAAGATCTCAAGTTTGAGTTGCAGATGGGTTACTTAACAAGATTCTGTCTCAAAACAGAGCAAAAGAAAAATAAAAAGAACTAGCAATGTAGCTAGTGGCCTACATCCCTGGGTTCTACCTCAGTACCACTCCTACCCACTAACAAAGGACTAAGGGGACTAATGCTGGTAAGGATTGGCAATTACAATTCATGAAATATAAGCAAAGCATTAAATACTGAACTGACATTCATTTGGCAAATAGCGAGGCCCTCCTCTGGGTCAGATCCACAGTGGAACAGATAAGCACAGACTAGGAGGACAAGTGCACTGTTTTTTAAACCAAGTTTATAGGCTCCATGAAAATTCAGGTAGAGTTTGGGGAGAATCTTGAGACGTTGCTAAATTCAAGAGACAAGGCAAAAAAGTAGACCCATGGGTCTGCTTGTCGAAGATAACTGGTGACTGAGAGACTGGGGAAGCCACAAAATGGGAAAGTATGTACAGAAGAATGGTTATGGTGAGACTGAAGAAATTGTTTTTTCAGAAGTTGATGCTTTAGTCCCAGGGTGATGTCCAGCTGTGTTCAGCAGGCAGCTGGGAATAAAACACTGGTACCAGAGCCTTGATCAAAGATAGAGACAGATGTGCAAATGTCTCCAGTTTGGGTAGTAGATGGGCCAGCAAAAGAGCAGCAGGAAAGAGGAGGAAGTATAAACATTAAATGAATATTAAATGAAGAAAAAATAAACGAGAGAGGTAAAGAGGAGTATCAGGGTTTGGGGAAACATCTCTGGAGACTGTGGAGCAGGGCACCAGGAGAGCACGGTGTTAAGGGCTCCCAGGCTCCTAAACCTGCACAGTTAGTAAACATGAGGTCAACAGATGGGATGAGAAGTGTCAATGTGCATGTGAACCAGGAGGACAGAAACAGAGACAGGAAGGGCCCGTGGGCGACCCGTAAGCCGGAAGGGGTCGCTGACTGAGGCTCTCTGTGGAAGGAAGTTAGGTAGAGGGCGAAGTGCTGAGGTAAGAAGACACATGTTAATGGCTAGGACTTTTTGCTTTAAGTGCTCCAGAGCTTTAGAGGAAAACAGTGAGTTACGAGGCCCGCTGAGGACAAGGGGCTGACCAAGGACACAATAGGAGGCAAGGCAGAAAGGGAGGCCAGGGCCAGAGAGGGAGGCCAGGGCCATTCAGGAAAACAGCTGGGCTACGGGGCGTCTGGCTGGGGAAGGAGCTGTGAACTGAAGAAACAGAGGGACAAGAACCTCTCCCCACGTGGACTAAGGGCCCAGGTTCTGTTCGAGGCTGCAAGTATCTGAAACAGAACAGTTTCCCACGGGGAAGACTAAGGAAGACAGCTTGTGCTTTGGCTTCTGTCTGGGGCTCCTGGCTTACAGCTCCTATGACTCTTATAATATCAAAGTGACCAGGACACCCAGATATCTTTTGTTAAGGTACAGTATTTTTGTCCTTTGTTGGAGGTTCCTGAAGCAATCTTGGAATTGCTCCAGAGCTGTAAAGGTGAAAGGTAATCTTTTGTTATTTATTACAAGCCTCTCTCCACTAAACCCGCTTTTATGTTAATGAAGTGACTTTGGGAAAGTCCTTAAATAGCCACACCGTGGGGGGCTGGTTGCTAAGGGAACACAGCCCAGCCCCCACCTCCAGGGAGAGGAAAGGGGCTGAAGGTTGAGTAGATCACTTATGGCCTAATCAATCACACCAACAGAATGAAGCCTCCATAAAACCCCAAACCCAAAAAGACAGGATCCAGAGGCTTCCGTGAAGGTGAATGAGAATTTACTTGCATGTCACAGAAGTAGTATAACCTAGCTCCGTGGGGAAAAAGAAGCTTCTACTTGAGGTTCTTTCCAAATCCAATGTATCTCTTCACCTGGCTGTTCATTTATGTCCTTTCAATGATCCTGGTAAATATACTTCTTTGGGTTCCTCGTCCTCTCTTAGAAGTCAAACTGAACCCAAAGCGAGGATTGTGGGGACTGCGATTTGTTGTCAATAGGTCAGAAAACCGGGAGATTGTGACTGACCTCAAAAGCTGGTCACAGTCTTGGAGCTGTCTATTTGGGGCCTGATGCTACCATATGGCCAGGTAAGAAGTAGCACAGTTGAGTTGAGTTATATGACACCTGGGCTGGTACTGCCTGAAGAAATGATTGCGTGGTTGGTACGTAGAGAAAACTCCTGTAGATGTGGTTACAAATGTCTTCTTTCTGTCAGTCGCTTTCCTCCCTGCATTTTCAGACCCTGACACCTGGGAGCCCACCTCGCATTCACAGCTACAGGACCTCATGGCAAATCAACACTAATCAAAGTCACGATGCAGACAAAAACACAGCCACTCAGCCGTGCTATCTGAAAACAAAGTGTGAACACTGTCCAGACCACAAAATACCCCAAAGCCCAAATAAAATGAGTAACTACTGCTACCTTTTTTTTTTTTTGGCCGATGACAGCTATAGCTTTGCCTGAGTCTGATTTCTCCACAGTGGCAGTAAGACTTAGCCAGTTACTTATCCACATTTTCTTCTGACAGCATCAAATCCAGAGCAAAGCCTGCTCCCTTCAGCCTTTTTCAAAGCACCATGGACAAACCCAAAGCATTTAAGACTCTCTGTTCTTCTTCAACAGGGTTGCCCCCACAGTTCTCATAGTGTGAAGTCTTAAGACCTTCACTGCAATAAGCAATAAGCCCGACTTGTTCATCTGCAGGTGGGTTCCTGGTGGTCTCTGGCTGGAGGGTATTTCCTGTTATGGGTACAGAGTGATAATGGAGACAGCAGTTATGGGTTGAATAATGAAAAGTACTTCCTTGTCAGGGGGACAAGAGTCATGCACTGCACATCGCGGTAGTGATGGCTGAGAAGGGGGATCAAGAAGGTGATGTTGAAGCCAGGCAGTAAAGTGGGGCACACCTCAGGGACTGAGCTGGGTACCAACCTCAGGGACTGGAGCTTTGGGAAGAGAGGAGGACATGAAAGGTAAGGTGGGGGCGGGGCTGACTTCCAGGGGCACCGTGCTCTCGCCTGCCTCTGTCCTCCGTGCTGAGCTGAGGTGCGCACCGTCCGTGGGATTCACACAGGCCCCAGATCCGAAGGAGCCAGTTGCCGTCCCTGCTCTCTTAAAGGGGTGATAAGAGGAGCAAGGAACGCCAACACATGGCTGGCTGGGTTCTCTGCCACTCTGCTGTGAGGACAGTGTTTAGGAAGGTGAGGGCAGATGGAGTACCCAAGTGAACAGGTGTCCCCATGCGGAAGTAGGGAGCATGAGTGATAAGAGGGAAAGCAGAGCTTACAGAATCTAGGGCCTCCTGAACACAGCCCATCTGGAAGATGAACCGAGAGGCTCCTCAGCGGTAGTATTCCATTCTTTGCATGAGGATGTCTGACTTACTATTACTTTTGACTATACTACCTCCTACCTGTGAATTCTGAACACATACTAGACCCAGTACCTTCCACAGAGTAACCTCCACACTCACGACTGGCTTTTGCAACTCTAAATCAAACTAGTAGTATTTTCTCTCACTTAGCCACATAAAAGACAGGCTTAATTATCAGATGAAAATATGTACACAGTCATAAAGATGTTGATTCTTTTAAAGGGTCATGCGGAGAATTGATGCCCATAGTTTACCAGATCTTAACTTAAAATATCATGCACCAAGCGTGTGGAGGTCGTTAAGTTTTCAGATGTCACCAGCACTCCCCAGAGAAAATGCTCGCAGTGGGATTTCCCTGGCCCGTTGGAACTGTCACAATTACTGGCTTGATTTTCCATTTTCAGTGTAGTAGAAAAGATTCCCCTCCCACATACTGCTATAAAGCATTCAGAGCATTATCCAGGGCTTCGCATCTCTACTAGTTTAGGAGCACATACATTCACAAGGGTCCTTAACTAGAGCTTCATGGATAGGCTCTAGGGAGTCAAAACCTGCCGAAAGAAAATCTCTATAGGGTTCTCATGCACTGGTTCATTTGTTTAGGTAGAATCCAGAATTCTCGGATTTCACTGAAGTCTATGATCTCCAAAAGGCACAAAGGGAATTCAGCCCACCTAAGAAGCCTTCCTTGATAAAGTCTCCTGCCACTGATGCCCTCTCTGCAGATTTGGCATATCCAGATAACACTGTCAGGACGCCCACCACCTGACCAGTGACCTCTAGCCATCTGTCTTCTCTCTCTTCTCCACTAAATGAGGATCTCGTGAGGGCAGAGACTGTGCCTTCTCTTTCTGACACAGGGGACAGAACCTGGCAGATGACCCTCAGTGATAAAGGTACACTGAATGCACAGGAGAGTGAGTGCGCAGGAAAGCAGGGAGTGGGTTATCTCCAAAGGGCACGGTTCACCTCTCCTGGCTCCGAGGTCAATCTTGCTGTGAGCTTCTCCACCTTCTCTGCTCAGTTACTTTCCTATTACCTTGCTCATCATCTGACAGGAGTGTGCTTTGAACTTCACCCTTGTGAACAGTCACTACACTGCTGAAGTTCCAGCAAACTCAGCCCCCATGCAATCGCCAGTGGTGGTCAGGTAACTGATGCGGCACTCGGACTCTAGCAAGTCATTCGCTCAATGATCCTGTCCAACCATTTATGACACATGAACAACAACAAAAAAGCAAAGGGCCACGGACAGGCCAAAATGCAATATAAACTAAACGGTAAGATGTATCTTTTATGCCTCTAGCCTCCCCCAGTGCTCCACCATCCCATACGTCAGACTTTTAACAGTTCTCATGTGACATAAAACCATACCCATCTAATCCAAGTAGCAGACAGAACCTTTCAAAATGAAAAACACAGAGAATCACCTAATTTGATGGCAATGGCTTCAAGAAGTTATAAAATAGCACAGGTTCCATTGCTGTATCCCTCTAAGTTCGTTAATGCACTAATTGAAAGTGCAACCGAACATGGCCCTGGTAGCCACTGCCTTGCTTTGAATTCTTTCACGGCACAACCTTAGCTTTATTTATCCCACAAGTTTACAGCACGGATCCCTTCCTGTAGGGAGCACCCGGCTTCCTCCAGAGCCATCTGGGGGTGCTGCAGAAGCTCATGGCGCTGTATGGATCCTTCTGACTCGGTCTCCACACTACACTGACTGATCCTGCTGTCTTCCCCAGACGAGGAGCTCACTTCCCAAGTGGGCACCATGTTGTCTTCTGCTCTGAATGCCCAACAATTAGCCAGATCTTGACACTTCACGGATAACACGCAAGAAAAAGGTCATACTGCAGCGTGCAGCCAACAGACCCACCAGGAATGGCAGTTAAACTTACAACGACCAACATACACTGAGTGAGGGCTTACCATACAGCTGGAAAAGTAAAGAGCAGAATATCCACTTTCACATGTTAACTAGTAAAATGATCCCACTGGGTACATACTACAAGAATCCAGTGTCTGAAGCACAGAAACAAAGTCATTTGGCCAAGAAGGCACACAAAACAGGAAATGGTGAGGCTAAGATTAAACCTAGATAAGGTCTACTCTAGTGCCCTTAACTAGAGCCACAGATGTCACCTGAAGTGGCTGACATTCTATATTACAGGTTACAGCAAACCAAAGGGCTGTGACTGACCCTAATACTAATAGCTAAAGCTAGCAAACTGGTGGGTTGATAGGCTGGTCACTTTTTGTTTTGTTTTAGTGCTGGGGATCAAGCCCAAGGCCACCTGCTGCTGTTACACCGCCCCCCCACCAGTCATTTATATTTTTACATTTTAAATTTCAAAACAGGACCTGGCTGAGTTGCTCAGGTTGGCTGGCAATTTGTGATCTGCCTGCCTCAGCCTCCTCAGTCACTGAGACTATGGGTAGGAACTGCCACACCCAGCTGAACAGTCAGCTGTTAGATCTGAATGTTTTGTGAAAGCCACCAAAGGCTTATTTTTTGAGAGAGGAAGGTTATCAAAGGCTGAGCCTGGGACTGGGGCAGAGTTCAACCAGCTCATGTCAGGCAGACCTCAAGACCCAGCAGGGGAAAAATGAAACAGTGACAGGTACCAAGGCAGGAACTGGACTGTGTCTTGAGTCTGCTTTGCTTGCACAAAGCCAGGATCCAGACACAGGAGGTTAAGTGTGAGCGAGTTGGGGCTGCCCGTGTGTAAGCTGCCTTAGACCCTATGGGCTCCAGAACTGAGCAGACACTGAACAACACACTTGAAATAGTTAGTTGTACATTATGTAAATTTTGCCTCAATAAGAAGAAAAATAAAAAGAGCTGAGCAGAGAAGAGCCCATGGACCTGGGGATGCGCTGATGGGTACAGAAGACTTCACCAGGAAGCAGCTCTGAGAAATGTGCCCGGGGAGCTTGAGCAGCTGGCAGGTCTACAGCCACAAGGTGAGAACCGAGCACAGTTGGTTAGTTCCATTCTGAGCCATCCTGCGCAGCAGGACAGGGAGCCCTGGACCCTTCACAACGTTCTGGGAAGGGAATTTTCCAGCAGTGGGTGGTGAGATAAAGGAGGCTGATTGTGGCTCGGCTGAAGGACGCACTGAAGACGCAGGTGGAATGAGGCAACTCTCGGGCTGGCTCAGAGCCCGCCGGCAAGATTACCGAACAAGTGAAGATGATTCTAGGTTAGGGACGAGGGCTGGGCGCTGCATCCTCTGCAAAAATTCTACAAATGCATCTGCCCTGATTCCACTTTTCTCCCAGAAGCCCAAAGTGTTGGCTGTCCTCAGAGAGAAGAAGGCATGTGACTCAGCACTTGGGTATCTCCTCCCATCTCATGCTATGGAAATTTAAACACAGCTTAGCAAGCCAAACCTCAGTGCCTGCATCTATTTTTGTACTGTAAATGTGGGTACAGCAGAATTAGAATACTTATCTGGAAAAAAAATCGCCTCTGGCCAAAAAGAGACCAACCTTCACAGAATTTGCTGACAAATGTATCTCGAGATCTGTTTTTCTCATGAAAACATGGGGGGTGGGGGACAAAAGAATATTGTCGGCAAGATGTAACTGATAGAAGGAAAGATTAAGTAAGCAATTGTGTGTCAAGGTGAGCCATTAAGATTAGTAGACCACAAAGGTGCTGGCCTAACAAATCCATCTCTGTACAGGTTAATCTGGCAAAAGGAGAGTAATTAAATAATAATTAGCTCTTTTTGTATCATATATATTAAAATTTACAACTCAACTTAAAGCCTAACAGGGCCACCAGCAATTACCATTCTCAAATTTATAAAGAGCTAGGTAAAGTTTATCTTTCACAGGTGAAAACAGCCACAAAATTTCTTAGGAACTTGACTGAATGCTCACAAAAAAGCAGTAAATGTGACTAGACAGAAAACTTCTGGCTGCTAAGGATAAACTGAATTAAATTTTATTGCTTATAAGAATTATTATCATATAATAAGTTGCTTAAGAAGCTTAATATTAGAGCAAATCTAGGGACTTGATGCAGGGCCCTGCTGCTGGTGCCTCCATGTTCATGCTGCACAACGTGGCAGCAGACACAAGGACAGACCAACCACCGGAAACATAAGCCAATGCCTTCAACACGACGACACCGTGACGTGCTGCCTTAGCTTGATGGATCATCCTGGACACACTAGCAGCAAAAGGAGGCACACCCAGTGAGGGCTCTGAAGATGGACGGATGGATGGATGGATTTGGGAGTCGTGGAGCCAGGGATTGAACCCAGGGCCTTTGAACTGAGCTACATCCCACATCCTTTAAAAACACAAGAGACAGGTTATCACTGAGTCACTAAGTTCCCAGAGTGGGCTTCCACTTCCCACCTTTGGGCTTCAGCCTCCCAGAGTGCCGGGATTATAGGCCTTTGCTACCATGCCTCGCTGAAGGTGTTTAATAAGGAGCTTCATACAGGAGTGTGGGCAGGAGGAAAACAAGCAGAAATGCTGAGGTGCTCGTGGGCTAGGGCAGAGGGGACATCAGCAGCACGGGGCTGGGCGAGCCAAGAGGAGGTAACGCTGAACTCTGGGTCCGTGGGGACCTGGAGAAGAAGATGAGGGCACCGAGCCACACCAGGACTGCAGGGAAGCTGGACGAGGGGAGAAGACAGGCACTGGCCCCTTTCTTGTCCACGTCTGCTCAGCGATGCCTCCTATGGGCAGAATCTCACATTCGAAGCTGGAGGCCACGAGACCTGGGAGATGCTCTCACTGCCCAGGGCACAGAGCAGATGAGTGCGCAGGAGAGGATCCGAATAGACACAAACGAGTAATCTTCACATCCCAGTTTCCGGAGAAGCCCATGGCAGCTCAGTGAGGTGACTGCACTGGTCATGGACCCCTTCTTGCTGTGAGGAAGACAACTCAGAAATCCACAAACTCTGCAGCAGAGTACGTACCATGACTCACTCTCATAGTCATGCACGCTTTATTGTCGTAACTATTCTTTGTCTAACACCTGAAACAGTGCACTGCCGTTTAGCTCCAATAGCTCGTTTCACTTCCCATAAGACCTTTGCCAATACTCGGTTACACAGCTGTTAGTTTTTTAATCATAAAGCTTAATTTTATTGAGTCTTTTCCAGCAAAAAGAAAGGATATAGGCCCACTGTAAAAGTTATTGGGTGATGGCCAGATAGGGAATGAGGATGGAGGGGAAAGGCAGGTCAGTTCCACTTTGCCATTAGCTGCACAAGTACCAGGGTTTGGTCTGTTTGGTTTTCTGTTTCACCCCATCACCCAGGCAGTGCTTGTGAAATGAATGAACGGGCTGCTCAGTAAAGAAGTGGATATAAATCGGAATGGTTCAGAATCAAACACAGACAGGTCACCAGAAGGAGGCAGAGCTTCTGCCCCAGAGGAGCCAAGTCCAGAAAGCATGCTAGGCAAGAAGGGATAAACTCAAGCCGGACGTCCACCGAACAAGAGTTCAAGATTCATCTTTCCTGTGGCCAAGAACCACAGCTTTAGGGAACAGCTCTCTCAGAGAAGAAGGAGAGTTTGATTTGACTTCAGGGTCTTCAAGCCACTTTTCACCCAAGGAGTGGCTGGGCCTCAGAGAAAGGCCAGGTTCACGGACAAGGCCTCAAACTGTACTGATAGGCAGTGGCTGCAAGTTCTCCCTTATCCATACCCAAACCCTGGCAGCTATCATTTAGCTGTGATGTTGGGGGAAAACAATAAACTCCCTAAGTCTTGAAGCACCATCAGAAATACAAGGCTATTGTTACTCCTCAGAGGAATTTTAGGTACTAAAAAAAATCATGTATGCTAAAGGCTTACCACAGTTCCACCTCAACTACCTTTCAGTCACCAATGACTAGATAAATGGAATTTGTTTACCAGCCTTCATTCCTTATACCAACATCCCTCTAGGTCCCACACAGGAGTATGCTTCATTTCTCTGTATTTCATTTCTTTCTATTTTCTTTTCTTTTTTTTTTTTTTTTTTTAGTTTTTTTTTTAGACAGGGTCTTGCTTTGTGGTTCACACTGGCCCTGAACTCACTATGTAGCCCAGGCTGGCCTCAAACTCAGCAATCCTCCTGCCTCTGCCCCTGAGTGCTGGGATTATAGGTGGGAGCTACCATTCCTGGCATTGTTGTATGTGATTATTGGGGGATTGAACTCAGGACCTTGTGCTTGCAAGGCAGGTGCAGGAACCACTGACCTAAATCTCTGGCCCCTAATAACTAATTCTTAATGGCATAAAAATTAAACTTCCTTTTAAGAAACAAAGCACAGAATCAAATTCAACCAATACGCTTCAAAGTAAAAGTAGACTTTCAAAAGCTGGACTGGCTACTTAGCTAGCTGATAAGAGCTTGAGTTGTTCAATATCTCCGAGCATCAGCTTTCATACCTGTGAAATGGGACAATGCCTACTTTATGCATCTAGTCACATGCTGGACACAGAGAAAACATTAAATAACAGGATGCTTAAACACATAAACTATATACTTCCCAGTATGCCGTCCACATCCAAGTATATGAACATCAAAGTATTGAAAACTTGATTTGTATCAGGATCTGCCTTTAATTTCATGTATGTATTATGTATGTTGTATATATGTATGTATGTATGTGAGTATATCCTTCAGGTTCCAGGAAATGTACACAGATAACAAAAATATCAATTCTTTCAGTTGCAGCAGAAGCCACTCCCTTGGTACTGTACGAGCCCCTGACAGAGGGCATCGCAGGAGGGAAGTGAGTCCAGTTACAGTTTACGGAATTGCAGGGAGGCGGCTCGGTGCCCTGCTGCTCTGGGAGAACCAGGCATCATGAAATGGATCACATTCATGGCAGGGCAGAGCTGTCTCTTGCTGGCTGTTACCACTCCCCATCCCCCATCTCAGCCGCCAAGAAGTGCACACCTCTGACACCAAAACTAGGAGGGAGACCAAGGCCAGGTCATTCAGACCCGTGAGTCTCTGACTTTCATCTTACACTGATTAAAGTAAAGTGTCTAGAGTTTGCTGGCACCTGTACATCCTCAGGCTTTGGGTGGGTGACTGAGAACCGAACGCAGTGAGAGCACCCAGGGTCTCTACACCTGAAGCTCAGACAGAAAAAGCCTAGCAGCAGCAGACGGCTGCTACGGTCCATCAGCTCCTGGCAGGGCGGCCAGAGCTCTGCGGGCCCTCCATTCCAGGCAGGCTGCGAAGTTTACTCTAAGAACGGTGACTGACAACCACCCACTTGCCCTTCTTATTTTGGCAGGCCAAAGGGAGTGTGCAAAGGCTCCGCTCAGCTGAGAATTCATCAAGGTTTTCTGAGCCACCAACCACCTGTGCGCTGTGGACCAGAGTTATTCTACACCTTAGAGCCCTGGAATCAGACACCCGTGTCTAAGGGCACCTGAGCCTGGGCACTGCACTGTGCACAGCAGTACGTACACACACACACACACACACACACACACACACACACACACACACACACACACACACACACACACACACTCTGATGGAAAGTACTTCAAAAGAAAGAAGGTAACTTCAAATCTAAATTAGATTCACTATCATTTCTAACACAGAGAGGGAGAAGGAGGAAAAAACTGTTAAGGATCAAGATCACTGGAGGAAAATTTCCTATCTGTCAATACCTGGAATATGCAAACTCTATCAATCCATCCACACAGACTCCAGACAATGCTTTGGATGGATTCCATCGTGCTGAGATTTATAAAAGCTAGGAGATTCAGTGCTGGAACAGCATTGATTTTTCTCCCTTTTTTTGTGTATTTTTATGGCCCTAAAATATAATACATATTTTACTAGAAATTTTTAAAAGGGCAAGTTGAGGCCCAAGAGTGTAGCCCTTGCTTTTTTACCATGCACAAGGCCTTGGGTTCACTCTCTATTCCTAGGGGGGGCAAAAGGCACGTTAATAAAATCTTATCTTCCTGGTGGTTTTACAGAAATGAAAATACACACATTACACAGAAAGTTTCTGGTTCTCAAAAATTCTCAAATTATTCTATGTGAACAAGAATGTGTGATATACATAAAATTACTCCAAAGTGAAAATCATGCCACCAGCTGTCCTAGGATGGGGCAGAACTTAATCTGAATTATGAGCAGGACAGAGTTTTCCCAAGTTTGCTGTCTAGCTGCAGACATACTTGCTACCTGGCATTTGGAATAATTCACGGTAGCAGTTTTATAGAAGTTTCTATAATCTCAGTAACAAGAGGGTAGTATAAATTTTCAGACCGGCACCAACGGGCTGAGCCTGGCTGGGCCTAACTGGTCCTCACAGCTTCTCCTTTCAAATTCCTCCTGTGTGATGTAAATCTCAGTTGCATTTGATAATGGCTCCTGATGAAGTGAGACCTGGAAGTGAAGTGAAATGAAGAAACTGGAATGATGTGAAAAAGCTAGCCTTTCGCTCTGAATGGACTCAGAAATACTCTTCAAACTTCAGAAAGTAAAGAGTTCATAATACACTTAAAAAAACAGAAGTTTCACGCGTAGGAACTCTTTGCAAGTCTCTTGTGTGGGCATGTGTGCACGTGTGTCTAACTGCAGAGGGCAGAGCAGTAATGAAAGGGCAGCCTCTGTATTCATGCAAGTTATGTAATGAAGAAATTCCTAGTTCCTATAGCAATTACTAATCACATGGAATGTGTAAAGGAGATGCAAGGCATCGTAAGTAAACACTAGTGTTTTTCCGTTTTTTTATACATCCCTCGATGTCTTCAGGGAAGCTCTGCTTTAGTCTGTGCGGTAACCGTCTCAGACACTTCATTTCACAGTAGGAAACAAGATGGGGAGAAAGGAAAGACATGTGTCACTCCTAGTGCACTATATAGTTACAGAAAGTTGGTACAAAAATGTGTTAAGAGAATTAAAAATGCAGTGAAGGGCTGGGGATTTAGTTCAGTGGCCCAACGCCTGCCTGGCAAGCTGAGGTCCTGCATTTGCTCCCTGGTACCAAAAATAAATAAACAAAATGAAATGCAATGAAATAGTGCTAACATGATCTGAAAGTCAAGAAAACACAAAGTCATGAGGTAACAATGAAAAGAAAAGGTTAAAATAAGACAAAATTTGTTCGGTTGCATAATATATATCTCTCATGGCTGATGTGGGTGATGTGAACAGAGGGAAGAGAATGGACTGAAAACAGAAGTGTGCGTTAGTACAGATAAAAAATTTCTCTTTTCTTCAATGTCAAATGCACATGGAATGTCAAAGAGCATCAAAACCTCATAGAGAAACCTGCCCCAGCCAGAGGCTTGCTCTGTAATCTGTGATCCATCCGGGTCTAAGTTTGTCTACTTCTTGCCAAGTTGTCTCCTCCTTTCCCCAGTTACAGAACAGCTGTGGGGGAGGAACTTTCCTGCCTTTCCGTTTGCTATGTCCAGCCTTGATTCTCCATGATGGGAAACTTTCACATTAAAACTTGAAATTTCCAAGGGGCTGGAATCCTGGAGCTGGAACAATTTTGGGTTTTTCCAGATTTGATCTGAACGTCTGAACTTGGAAAGCATTTGCCTTCTCTACCAGGTCCGTTTCCACAAATCTTGACCAGAAGCCTAGGGTCAGACATTGGGGACGAAAGTTCAAATAATAAATAAGGACTGTGTTGTTCCCAGAGAGAATTCTTGAGTGAGAGATTGACACGCAAGTGATACAAATTAGCATTTTTAAAAGGCAATGGTTTTCAGCTATGCTGTGGGCAGTGTCCAGCGCAGGAAACCAGCCAACTGCAACAGCCAGGCCACTTTCATGCTATTTCCAAGAGTTCAAAGCAGTTCAGATCTACTACTGTTCTTCAGCTTATCAAGATTTGAGAATTTCAGATCGCTGTCCTCTTTAGGACATTCTGAACTAGAAAAAAAGGTCCAAATATTTACCAACTACATTTAAAATATGGCTTTAATAACCTAATAACAGAGTTGGTTCTAGTTGGATATGATAGATCAGCCATCTGTTCCATATCAACACCATTTTACCAAGAATACATATTTAGAAGTTCCATCACAGAAATATTTTTAGAACACAAAAGAACAGAATCTTGGCATTGATAGGCATATTCAATTAGAGGTTTTTTTTTTTTTTTTTTTTTTTTTAAACTGCTCAAAGTTTCCTAAGCAATTAATTGGTATCCAATATAAAATGGTGACACCGGAAGAGATCCACATCAAAAGTATGAATGTTGCTCAGTTTGGGGAAGGGGTTCTTCTAGTTACTGAAAGAATTTTAGAGCTGGAAGAAATCTCAGATTTCTAATACCTAAAGTTCAAAAGTAATTCACCAAGTTATACAACATATTTAATTTAAAAGGAGACATATTAATAGAATTTTAATTCTTCCAAGATAAAATGGATCCCCTCCTCCCTCTTCTTCTCCTCCCTCCCTCTCCACGGCTCCCTCCCAATGGGGATTGAACCCAGGGCCTTGTGTATGCTAGGCAAGTCTAATGCTGACTATATCCCAACCAAAAATGGATTTTTATATCCCAGTCACAAAATAAATTCACTGAAGAAAAAGTATGCCTGTGATAGGTAAGTAAGAAACCTAGCTTTTATAATACATAAAAAGGCCATGCAAGGTAATTAATGTATACCTATAATCCCAGCACACAGGAGGCTGAGTGAAGAGGACTGCTATAAATCAGAGGCCAGCCTGGGCTACACAGTGAATTGAAGGTCAGCCTAATTACATAGTGAGATCTTGTTTCAAAAAAAAAAACCAAACAGCAAAGAAACAAAGAAAAATAAAAATCATTGCTACTATATCAAAGACCTGAGTGAAAACTACAATCTCAGTAGAAATAAAAAATAAATGATGTTAAGTATATGGCCATGAAAAGTTTTCTAATGTTAAAGGTAATTTTCAAAATAGCTTCACTTATGTATATAAAAATAACTACTTAGGGAAAAGGACAGTTAAAAAACAGGTGAAAATTATATGTAACAAACATGACAAAGCTTTGAACCCTTCACAAAGAAGTTACAAAGTTCAGGCTGAGCAAGCTCAAGGTCCCGAGTTTGATTCTGGTAACCACATATCACAATGCTGGGCATGGTAGCTCACTCCTGTAATCCCAGCACTCGGGAGGCAGAAGCAGGAGGACTTCTGTGAGTTCCAGACTTGCCTGGGCTACATAGTGAGTTCAGGGCCAGTCAGTCTGAACTACAAAGTGAGATCCTGTCTCAAAAAAAAAAAAAAAAAAAAAAAAAAAAAAAAAAAAAAAAAAAAAAAAAAAAAAAAAAAAAAGTTATAAAGTTCAAATCAATGAAAAAACTCCAAGGCAAAATGGCCCATGCAGGTGAATGGGAAAATTATACAAGAAATACAGATTGACAGTCCTACCCAAGTTGTAATGTTCAGCTTCACTAGAAAAGCAATGTACATTTGAGTAAAATATTTTCCTGCCCATCAACCTAACAAACATACCTAACTTCTCCTAATAAAAATCATAATATTCAGCGAGGGCAAAGGTCCTGCAGAGCGCGCAAGTGCTTTCACGGACTGCTATTGTCAGTGAAGACGAGCACATGCTTTAATGAAGAGTCACTGGGAAGAAATATAAATGAGACCAACACTGTTCATGTGTGTAAGCAGTAATTATTCTGCAATGAATTCACCCTGAGGAGTATAAACTTTGGTAAAGAGTTCTGTAGGGTTGGTCATGACAGATCATTTATAATAGCAAAATCTTGGAACATATAAGCCCCAAGTGAAAGGGTGGTTAAATAACATATATGACCCATGTGTTATGGTGTCGTGAGGAAAACCTAACACTGTAAATATTGGGGACAGTGGGGAATTGAGGGGGAGTAGTGTTTAGTAATCACTAACTTTTGCTTTGCTTTCTAGTACCTTTTATCATTTACAAATCCTCTACAAGAGGCATGTATTACTTTTTTGGTTATCAGGGCAATTTTAAAACACAAAAATGTCTGTAGTAGAAATGTGCTATAAATTCTAGCAAGTTGTCTGATAACTGTTATGGGTGGTAACACTCAAAAATTTCTTCTAGATGAAGTCTTTTTTCAAAAACAAATTCAGTCAATAAAATAGGCCAAGGACTCTGTAAAACATACTAGTCATTTTTGAATAACATATTTTGTAGCTAGAAAATGGGGACAGGATGTAACCTTCAGATATGAGATGTAACCTCCCTTAGGTTTGAGATTTACGGTCTTCGCCACTTACATGCTGACCAAATAATCCCCCAGGAAGTGAAAGAGATGATGCTTAATTTAGCAAACACTCACAGGAATGTAAGAACAATTTTCTGAAAACAAATATTTGATGCGAGGGGGCGCTTTTTCCCTCTTTCCTCCCTCGGAAGCCCCTGCCAGCCCTCTGTTCTGTCTGCCTACTGCCCTTCTTCACGATCCTGCTTTCTCAATGGTTGTATCCTGGGGGCTCAAGTCACATTCTGCTCATTTGTGACTCCGCTGTTTCTTAGGATGCCAGGGCCACAGGTGCTTAGCAAAGGCTTCTCTCGATGGAAAAAGGCACAAATAGATGAATCTTAACCAGTTCTCTCAGAAACTCGCTCTATGTATATAGAAGAGTAGCAACAACATTTAACATTATCTGGGTCATCTACAATGGCAGCACTCAGGCTCACGCCTGAATGACCCCCACAGGTGGCAGCAAGCTAAACAGCCATTGGCTTTTTCTTGTTTCACACAGATACGACTTGTTCATAGTGCACCCTCTCTGGAACTCAGGCCGGAGACTCTGCAGCGAACTGTTCCTGGAGGGGAACTGAGTGCCCGCGCTGCTCACCAGGGATAATCCAGGCCCGTCTATGAAGACATCAGTGCAGAAGCTAGTATGGAAATTCCCACTGTCTGGCTCACAGCCCTCAACTAACGAGTATTTCGGTGCACCCTGGGCCGTCCACAGGTTCATACAGCACAACTCTTCTTCCCTTCATGGTGTCCCCGAGGGCGAGACACCGGCATCTTATCATCCTGTCATTTAGAAGGAAAGGGCATCATTCCTGGCTTCTTTACCATAGGTTGAAGCAATCTCAAAAACTTAAGTTTGGGCCCATCTGGGTTACTCTTTCACTGCAATCTTTCCCAGAGGTACTAGACTAGCTAGAGGTGGAATATCAAAGAAGTCAGAGCTAAGAAGCAAGAAGAGCACCCCATGGAGACAGGACTCAGGGACAGAGGCACGTGCAGAGGGAGGCACCTAGAGCCATGCCAGTCTTTACTGAGGAAGATTTTTTCCAGGGTGTGGTAAATCTCAGGTCTGTCCATTTCTCTGCATGCTAAGATTATGAGTAATACTGAAAGACAGGAATTTTACATTTATTGATTTGAAATGGAAATGGGATTTACTTAAAATTGAGATAAAGGTCAGATGTGCTTGCCAAATAACAACTGAAATGGGAATTAATGGTTCAATAAATCACGAAAGGTCTCTGTCAACAAGCATCCGGCATTCAAGTATGTTCCTTAAAGACAATTAAAACAACACTGACTTTTTTGTGGAAGTTGTTCTTGCAGTACTGCTGGACTTACAGCCTGCTACGTAATAGGCAAGTGCTCTACCACTGTGCTGCACCCTCCAGTCCCAAATTGACTTGTTTTGTTTCAGTATTTCTTCTTTTAGATTTTAAGGGTTGGTCATAATCCTGCCTCATCCAGGCTCAAATGTTCCTTTTACCATCTCTCAAGTTTATCCCTTAATCTCAAACCTGGAAGTTTAACACAGCACCAATTTGGGCCATAATACTTGTGTTCTTGTGTCTGCTATCTTATATCCTATGGTTTTACTCAAATACATCTTTAAAATTACAGACAAGTAATTACAGACAACATACTATTGGAGAGAATGCTCTTCCTCATGTCTTTAAGGACATTTCTGAGTGTTGTTTTATAATCCTGAGATACTTTTTGATATATATTCCCTGGTGGGGGTTTAATGAGAAGCCCTGAATGATCCTTTTTTTACTGACAAAATTGTTGGTGCCTTCTTTCATTTGTTAATTTCCCCATAGAGTAACTACTGATAAATAGGGAGAAATAGGTCAACAAAAGCATTTTTTTTTGAGAGCATGGGTTACTTCAATCATGTGAGCCTCAAGTTAGGGCCCCATAAAATATAACCTTGGGAATACCAAGAGCTAAATCAAAAGATGAATTATAACATCCTTTTACAAAACTAAAGACCCTCCAGTAATTTCTATTTTTATTAATGCATTTTTTCTTCCCCCCTGAAAGGGGGAAAAGCCTAAAAGATATCTGCTTCATTCTAAGAGTATTATCAACAGAAATATTTTAACATTTGCTTGTGATTAATAGTTCCAACAGATCTAAATGGTTGTATGGTATGTACTGCCCATTTTAGAGGAAACTATTTATAATCCACCTTGAGCAGGCAACCATTTATGAAAGAAACAGTTTTTTACTCAAGCTACAAAGACACCTGGTTTCTAAAGGTCTTTCCAAAGCTTATGATTCTCAAAGGAAAAATCCTCGCTACTTAAGCTGATTGTAAAAAATCACAATCCCCTGACTTGTAATAACAGTAAGTTCACTAACCAGGGAGAACATGAAAACATACATGAAGCATAAAATTGAGTTTGCGATTTTATCATGCATTGCACCAGAACAGGCTCATTAGAACTCTTTCTTTATTCACAAGGGTATTGCCATGATGAGTATTCCACCTCTATAATTCCTGGCCAAGTCATGATCATGCAAACTTTAACAAACTATCTGAATGAAGGACCACTCTTTCTCTGATGACGCAGGGCCAAAATTTAATCTTGACCTAGTGTCTTCTCTTCTTCACCCCATAAGGTCCCAGGATATGGTTCTGTGACTCATTAAGCATTCCCAAGGCTCCTAACAAATCCCTATCCTCAAGTCACCTCCTGACATTGTGACTGTCTTTTTATCACCATTATCCTCTCCTCCTGGGGGTTACTTAGATCTTGAACAGCCCCTAATTCTCTATTATGACTCACTGTGCCTTACATACCCAGCCATTCCTGGAACCCACACAGAGGGGACATTTACAAAGGTAACAATTATTGAGCCTGGCTCACTTAATTATGTACACAGACATAAAGAGTGCCCATATATTATTTCTCCATTTTTGATCCAGAAAGAAAGTATCAGAAAAGGGGGGAAACTCACAAAATTCTAGTCTAGCAAACCTAAATGCTACAGCATTGACTAGATCTAAATAATTATTTTTGCTTCAGTAATAATGAAGTAGATGAAGTTTTTTAAAAAAAATTAAAGGCAAATTATTTTGTAATGACAAATAAGAACATGGTGCAGCATTAAGGATAATAGAGGTATTTAACATGATTTATTTGAAAAATATGTACTGTACAGCTGCCCACAGTGTGTTATGTTCTGGTATTTTCAGCAATCTTCTATTTTTATTATCTTAAAACAACATTTAGGGCTGTTGGATAGCAGATGGAATTTTTCCTTTCCACCCACTTGGTGCAAAAGGAAAAACGGTTCTTTGCATCCTACATGGAAGCCTCTTATAAATTCCTTTTCTTCATTTTTATCAACTAAGTGTCTGAATTACTGAGAAATCATCAAGCTTTGGCTGAATCCATCTGAGACAAATATATAACAGAGAAAGTTGTGTTTAAAGTAAATATATCTGCTTCAATGATGCTTGTTAACAAAAGGTTTTCAAATCACAGATATATACATGCTTAAAATTCATTTCTATAAAGCCAGAACTGAATACAAGGCAACTTGTTAAAGAAAAATAATGAAGTATTCTGTACTTCAGGGTAAAGCCAATAAATTAGAATTGAGCTACAACTGAACATTCTGTCTTCACTGAACTGACATCCTGGGACTTGAGCACCTCATAACAGGTCTTCACTGTGTACACTGGCTACTGCTTCACAGGGGAAAGAAAGGACAATGAGGAAAGGTCAGGGAGCTCGGAAAGAACTGGGTGTGACCTTCTTTGCCATCAAAGCCATTCCCACATTGCAGCAGGAATCTCCAAATGCAGTCATCTTTTTCTCACTTGCTTGAACTCTTCATAAGAACTTGACGCTGCTCTAAGCACGTAACGTTTGGCTAGCCCACATGGTCCTGAATCTTCAGGGTCCTGTGTCTCCCTGACGGGCCTCCTTTCACCACTCCCACACCTGCCATACTGGAATTTCTTGAGAGCATCACCTCTACCAGGGCAGTGATGGATCAGGGGATCCACTGCACACCATAAAATAGTTCCTATGTTTACCAACTTCTTGACATCTTTTTATTTCTCCAAGCCTCAGGGTTGCAGGATTATCAAGGGGAGCCCGTCTATCTGTATATCTTTTCTGTAGCTTTTGCCTTCCAGTGTCCAAAATAAACCCAAATACATCTGAACTACCATGAGTTTCTAGTGTTATCTGACAACACACCTTTCTAAGAGGAATTAATATTGTGCTAAAACAGGCCAGACCTGTGTGCAGGGAGCAAAGAATATATACAGTTGCACTAAGACATACCACTCCATGTGTGCACACACACACACACACGAGTGTGCATGCCTGTGCAAAGACAAAAGGCAGAGAAAAAGAACCAAGTTTTCAGTAATACACTTTAACAATTTCCTGAGTACACTGGAGAGGATGACACTGTTTTAATTTTATAAGAATAAGATCCTAATAAAACCCAGGGAGCAGCATCTGTATTTCAGGAAATAAAAGATCCTTTGACCACATGAGTTTGATAAATCAAATTGAGCCAGTACCCATTTTCTTAACTGAGCTTTTTAAAATAAACTTGAACATTTCAGGAAAAAATAAACAAGTAGCACAATGATAAAGTCTTCTCTTAAAAATCACTGAAATGAATTTAAAAACTGTTAGGACTTGCAATGGGCTTCATTTGAGAACCTAAAAATACAGCTAATGAGCAGATGGCTCTGCAGACAGCGCGCACACGTCGCTGACTTGCGCCCGCAGTACAGCTGCCATTTTTCTGGAGAAAAAAAAAAAAAACCTTTAGAATTTAAAAAGTACTCAGAGGGACCCCAACTTGTAACGCTAGCTCCTGAATGGATGGGAAGATCACGGATGGATGCATTTGTGAAATGTGTGTACCGGAGTTCTTTCGCTCTCTCTCAGCACCTCTGAAATTATTTAGACACTTCATTAAGTGTTGTCTTGAATGGTTACTTGTTTTCCAAACAGCAATTCTTTTCCTAGCCAGACTGTGTAAACTTTTTGGAGGCGAGAACTATCTATTACTTTTGTGTTACTCTGCGGCCAGATTAATCCTGGATTAAAAATGGACTGCAACATTTCATCAAAGGAAGCCTATTTTGTATGAAAAGATGCTTCAATACCAATCCAACATAGTCAAGACTTTGTTATTAAGAAAAATACCCTGGCTCCAGTGCAATTTCTCAGCTCACAGGTGGGCAACTTAATGTGCTATGAATTATCTATTACATCTGAGTTTCTATTTTGGTTTCTTAGTTAAACTGATCTACTAGTAAACATCAAATAGCTATGAGACTGCCTGAAACTTGACTTAGCTGGATGCATAATACAAGTCTGAACACAGAATGATAAAAAACACCTCTCCTTTTAGTACTCAATAGAGAGAAAATTGAAGATTTCCACTTTACATTTAAGTGATTTTTAAAAAATAGACATAATAAGTTAAAATAAAGATAGAGACTAACTTTTAATATATACAATAGAGTAGTCGGAGTGTTTGGCACATGCATGTAATTCTAGCTGTTTAGGAACTTCAGGCAGGAGGATTTTAGCCCAGATAGTTCAGTGAGATCTCAAAATGAAAAGGCCGCAAATCCAGCTGCATGGCAGAGAGCTGGCCTAGCAGGCTCAGACCTTGGCTTCAGTCTTCAAAACTGAGGTGGGGCAAGTAAGGGCAGCCAGAGCACTCCAGACCACTTCTCTCCTAATGATCCTCAAACAAGGACCCCTTTGACGTAGGCAGAATTTCAGGATGAGGCTGCAGGAAACAGGGAAAGGGAAATTCCGGCAGGGGCTGAGTGGTAGGGACCCTGCCCTCGGAGCAGACTGCGCCAAGATTCAGTCTCAGAATGTGCAAAATCCCCTTCCCACCCATATTTCATGAGTGCATCAGCGAAGGGGAAGGAAGTAGGGTGGGTCCTCAGACCTAACAAAAGAACTGAAGAAAACGGGGTGGGGAAAGGCAGGGAAACAGACAAGGCCTTTGGGAAACTATTGCTCAACAAGTTTCTCACATACATTTTATAGCTCTTCATTTCTACAAGCAGAAATGATGAAGTGAACTTAGCATCTCTAGTTTATATTGCAAATCTACAATTTTAGACACTACAAAGCACAAGCTACATTTTAGTTAAAATATAAATTCAGCTTTCTGATAAATGATATATTTATAGTCTAGAATACAGGACTCACTCACATCTGGTCTTATACTTTAATACAGCTATTTTACTGCTACTCGGATGTGAACATTTATGAGCTCTTCAAATCTAAAATGTAAGCTAAGCAAGCGTATCAGCTTCCTTTTCCCTATCCACATCCATCCACTGTCCCTTCCTTGGCAAACATCCTGTCCACTTCCTCCAGGGCTGGCAGTCTCCTCTGTTCTCCCTGTCTCAGGACTATCATGCTTGACTTCCCAGCAGCCTGTGCGGTCCTCATTCCAGTAATGGTGGCTGAGGAAAGACACAGGCTTGCTCTCCACCCAGCCAGTCTCGTTCGCCTTTCTAATCTATCGGAGTCAAACAGTATCACGTACCTCATAAACACCCTTCCTCACCTTCTCTTTTACAAAATCAAATACTGGCTTCTCATTATTTCTAACATGAAGTTGAGCATCTCTACCCTCAAAATCCTACACTGTGGAGTCTCGATCTCATGTTCTCTGAAATCTTTCCTCTGCCTTCTTGTCACTATCGCCTCCCTGATCCTTAGCTCTTGGTAGAATACTTGGAAATACAGAATAGTTTCATATTTCCCAAACATGTGCTGTCTCCTGACATTTCCATTCATCTTTTTAAAATGCAGTTCTTCCCACTAGAAATGCTTTCTTCCATTGCAACTGTTTAAATCTAACTCAAAACCTATTTTAAATTCCAGTTCAAATTCTACTCTACCATAATAAACCCCTGTTTCCCCAACTATAAATTCTTCTTGCTCCCACATGCCTTTCCTGGTGTTCCTACCATAGTTCCCTGTGTCTCTGTTATTAATTTAACAAATTTCCTGACCAGACTTTACATCTGCAGAGCCACCATGGTTATTCTAAATCCTCTAGACCATGAACTCAAATATAAGTTTAGTGAGTGAATGAGCGAGCGAGTGAATGAAGGAGAACATTCTGGAATAGCAGTATGTATCACATCAACTCAGACCATACAGTTCAGAAGGGTAACCTTAAGTCACAGTTATTTCTGAAGAAGGTCCACATAGCACTGCAGAAAATGTCCAAGGTTGGCCAAACAAGCCAGTTTGTCTGGGAAAACAGAGATCCTTCCTGCTTAAAGTAATTCAAAAGAATTGGTCTGAAAAGAAAGTTTATGGAGTCTCCACTCTGTTAGCCAGAACCTGCATTAACAATTCATTAATGAGATAAGCACTAAGATCTCAGACACTCAAAATATACTACAGGACCATTAAAGTCAGGTCAATGGATCATCTAGTTTTTTTCTCTTTCTATTTTTGCAAAGATAAGCGGAGTTTTCCTGTGTCTGCCCTGTACCCAAGATACCTCAATCAAAATTCAAAAGTTCCACAACGTGAAACAGCACATCTGCCACATGCCACTCATCAAAGTCAGCCAGCTGCCGTCTCTATGGTTCTCTTACCACCTCCTCAGTTCCCATGGTCACTGCCCTGGCTCAGGGTAACACTTCTCATCCGGCTCACTGTAATAGCTTTCGAAGGTCCTCTCCAACATTTCCCTTTTCCTTACTCAATTTTTCCTCTAATCTAATGCCAGAGAGATCTGACAGAGCCCGCATCTTATTGTGCCACTTCCCTTCTTTGATGGCTTTCCATGGCCAGAAAGGCAGGCCCGAGCTCCTCAGGGTGCTTTACTGGGTCTTTCACAACTGGATCTTAGCCTCTCCCAGCCTGCCCCTTTCCATTCTCTCTGAGTCACCCCATAGCTAATTATGTCTTCCTGCTGGTTTCTCTAACGAAAATGCTCTTTCCTGCCCTGCTTTCTCTATGACCATTAGTCATCATCCCCCAAGGTTAAGCAAAAGTTCCTACCTGATGGCACAAGTCCCTTCACCTACTGGAATTAATCATGGAATTAATATTAGGAAATATGATGCCCACCCAAGAGGTGATTTCTTTAAAGTGTCAGTGACTAAATGTTAATCTCCCTATCAGGATGTTTAGAAGATACTGCCTATTTCAGCCTTTTTCTTTAGCCCTCACATAACAATTTTCAGCACTTAGAAATGAATGCTGCCTAATTTTGCCTACTGCTAGTTAACAGAAAATAGGAAAACTAAGTGCTTCCTGAGAAACCTATGATAAATTACACATTTAACTAGTTTTTTAAAAAATTTCAGAAACACTTTGGCATAACCACAGAAAACACTTCTCTGATTATACTCATTTATAATCATGGCATTTGCTATTTTAAGAAATATCAGAAATCCCTCCTCTGAAAGCTCTAATCCCTTTTAATTTGTAACAAGATGTAACAGCAACAAAGGCTTTGTTCTACCAAACTCATGCCCTTCCCAGCACAGTAGTACATCAAAGTAACTTTCCCATTTTGGTGTATTTGTATAAAAAGTGATACTGCATTCTAGAACTGGAGAAGCAATGGAGTATAGTAAAAAACAGTAACTCAGTGGGCAACTTGACTGCTAACTTAAATTTTGCTGTTACCTACTTAACTAATTTTTTTTTTTACGTTTTTTGAGACAGGATCTCGCTTTGTGGTTCAGGCTGGCCCTGAGCTCAGCCTCCAACTCACATCACAGCAATCCTCCTGCCTCTGCCTCCCGAGTGCTGGGATGACAGGCGTGAGCCACCACGCCCGGCACTGTGGTATGTGGTGCTGGTTGCTGCTGGGCGTGAGTCTCCATGCCCAGAATTGTATGTGGTTAACCGGGGATCGAACCCGGGTCCTTGAGCTTGCAAGACAGGCGCGGGAACCACTGAGCTAAATCCCCGGCCCCTACTTAACTAATTTTGACTAAGAAATGATAGATGAGGTAGATAAAACATTTTAAACTCATAAAACAATTCTGTCCATTATGTAACTTCAGAGTTTGGTCATTATTGTTAAAACGAGAAGAGGAAAGGGAAGACCTCGGTTTACATTAGTAATCTGCAATTTCCTCTGTACATGGGGTGGTTATAACCAAGTTTCTATGAGCAAGAGCGGGTGACTGGGATTGGAAAGAAAAATGAAAACACTACCACAGTTCCATACACATGATGGACATAACAGGCAAACAAATGTACAGCTGCTACAAGAGCCCAGGAAGAGAAAGATTAAAATAACACACAAGTTGTATTTCTAACAAACTATAGTGAAAATGTATGGAATGATTCATGTAACGGAGGATCATTGAGAAATGTTTGTTTCAAGCACTGTCATCCAGCAGAAGGAAGATGCAGAATGGCTGACTCTACATTTATCACAAAGAAAGGAAGATCTGTAATAGTCACCTTTCTTTAGGTCAAGCTTCATGGGAAAGAGTTGTAATTCGAAGGCTTACGTACACACGGTCTTCTCTCTCAGAAGCATAAATATTTCAGAGCTGTTAATGTATGCATCATACAATAAGGTGCAACAAATAAAAAAGAAACCCTTGGTACTCTACTCCACAACCTAAGGTGAAGGTTTAAAGTTAACAGCAAATAATCAAAACCAAAATGGCAAATCAACTACTGAACTTCTGCCTCATGATCAAAGCCTATATAGTGCTCAGCAGCAAGTTCAGATTCTTACATACTCACATAGTTAGAGGGAATTGTGATCACAGCTGTAACTGTTTATAATATGCTGGACTAAAGTTAAGTATAAGACAAAGGCAACACAAGTACATTATTAATGAGAATATGGTTCTTTGTGGTTTAATTCTGATGATTAACTTTGACAAAGTGATAATGTGCTATTTTATTTCTAACGACCTTACCCTACCTTGAGTTGTCACTGATTGATTTAGTATTTCTCCCTGCAAGCAATTTTTTTTGTACCAGGGATTGAACTCAGGACCTTGGGCTTGCAAGGCAGGCCACTTAACTAAATCCGTGATCCAATCTGCAAGCAATTTTAAGATGAAGTATTCATTTATGGGATCCACTGGAAAGAAAAATATTCAAAGTATCAACCAAGACATTTTCATACTGTCAGTGGTTAAGACGTGCCTTGATTTCAGAGATATTATGGAGCAATGCGCATACTGAAATGTGTATACAATATGTTTACTGCAATTAGTAAAATAAGCCACATCACATTGTTGCCCTTCTAATTAGAATAAATCAAAAGAAATACTGTTTGGGGAAATTAATCTGTATAGTAGGACACTTAAATACTGAAAGGTCTTGATAGGTCAGGTGTTAGTCTCTGCCGCAGTAAAACTAGAAGATTACTTTTAACAACTGAAACAAGACCCTGATCTTTCCCAGAGGGCGCATCTAAGCCAAAGCCTCTAAAACTTCCAAGTGTACCGATAAAGTCAACGCTCAGCCCTGCAGTAGTTCAATCTCAAAGCCTTGAAGCTGTCTAATTATTCTCCCTCTTACGAAACCAACTGTTACAGCTCAAGGCCACACAACTAGGGATGTGCTGGGTTACTAAACTAAAAGGGTGCCACCCTCGAACATATCACCTCCTCTCCTACTCAGTAAAACCCTGTCGTTTGTCTTGATGGATTTGGGGCAGAAAAAGCGCAAAGCAACTTTTTCCCTTTAGAATAGTTGAAAACAAAATTCCCAGGAAGAGATACAGTCCGAAAAAGAGGAACGTTCCCCTTCCTGAGCAATCCTGGATTGTGCTGCCCCGAGAGTAGTCTTACAAACAAGGGAAGGAGTGGGCCACAATGCACAACTGAGGAAAGTCGCTACATTGTCTTCCCAGGGTGAGGGCAACACTCGGTTCTGAGGCGCAAGCTGAATAACTGCTTTCAGAGGACCCCGCAGAACATCCTTCCCCCAGCTGCCACTGCATCTCAACAATGTCACTCTTGTTGGAAAACACTGTTCAAAAGACAGCAAGAAATCTCGCTCTGACTCTCCCACTTGGTGACAGCATCTATAATCTGTCCTTCTGTTCTTATCTATTTCTAGTGATTTAGGATACATTTGTTTGGCAATTAGATCCACGCCTGTACCAAACATAAAAGTACACTAGATTATCATTTAAAATCCATATTCTCTACACCATCTAATGAAACAAAACTTCCAAAGATGAACCTGGAAGACATCAAATCCAGATCATAACAAGACACACATTCACATTTGCTTAAATGTAATCTATTTCTACCTAGCTTACTTTTTCAGATTTCTTTTTATAATCCAATCTCATAAACCACTCACTTAGAGCTATAAGAAGCCATCATTTATATGAAGGAAAATGATTTTTAGTGAGTAAAGGCCCCAAACCTAAAGATTTTAAATAAATACTCTTGGGGCCAGGGATTTAGCTTAGTGGTTCTGGCACCTGCCTTACAAGCGCAAGGTCTTGAGTTCAGTTCCTAGTACCAAAAACAAAGAAATATTCTTTCCTTCAAACATAAGCACAGAGAAACATTCTCTATCCTCTCAACTTAGATCCCCAAGAGGAAAAAGGCTTACGTGTTCAGACTTCTCCGGTTCTTTTTTGTCTGTCTGCAAAAACTGACAGTTTTCTCTCGCCAGCTTCTGGACCAGCTCAAGGCGTCCAATGTCATCTCTCTCTTGAAGCTTGCACATCACCCCGGCCTTGAGAGTTGGAGAAAAGGCAAAGATATACTTAAACCCACAGTCCCAGGACATGACACCACTGCCAAGTTCACCTGATCAGAAGCTCATTTTTTCCCATGGGCTGGATTAAATCACAGTTTTGATAAAATAGTTTGCATATCTCAAGTTGAAATTGCACTGTCTTAATCAAGAGATACTGTGCCTGAAGACTTAACAGTTGAGACTCTGTGTTAGTCCACTTGAAGAGAGCAGGGCACACTGAATCATCTGCTACATTGTGTGCGCCTGATATGCCGCTATTTGTTTGTTCCTGACAGGCTGTTTCCTGTTACATAAGCAAAGCCTAGCAAGAGGTTAAAAATTCATGGGAAAGTTAGCCAGGAACCACTGTGGCAAAAAGGGTGAAGTGATACAGAGTCCTAAAAATAACAGTCCAAAACTTCCCAATTCTTTAACTCTGCCAGATCATTCCGCAGACAAACACACAGTTAACAAGATTACGATTTTATTTTCACAACTGGAAAATTACTATGGGGCATGAATAAAATACCTCCAGTGCTGCACGGAAAATGGTGAAAATTTAATTAAGAGTAAGAAATTAGAAAAAGAAAGCTTAAAATTTCATTTGTTGGAGTTTGGAAATAAATCCATGAAGCATAGTATTTCTTAAAATTAGGTCAAAGAGTCTAAATAATAGTGATAATGAGACAAGTGAACCTAGAACATGGGAGCAGAAAAATATGTTAATTCTAACACACAAGTTATAAATTGTTTCTGCTTAAATTCTTTCCAAAATGGCTCACGCTGACATACCAGGGCACGATCTAATGAAGAGGTCTCAAGTTATACTTGGCAGGAGCAGTCAGAACTACAGGATCTTTATAACCAATGCAACTAAACGCTTTGCGCTCAAGAGAATGAATATGTACAAGGAAGGGGCTGTGTGTGACCCGAGCTTCACGGCCTCAAAGCTGTGTGCTCAAGGTGCTCATGATGCTGAGCACCAAGGAAAGGGAACCATTTATGCAAAGCAATGACTGAGACTTCATTCCCAAGAGTAGTGACATCTCTTTATCTAGTGGTTTCTCTAACTTGGAAAGAAAGAAACACAACCTTTGATGTAGCCCAAATCTCAGACTCCCAGAGGACAGCAAGTAGAATTCCAAAAAGGTCAGAGATTTATTTCTACAACATCCCGCACAAGTGGCTTTGCCATTCCTCTCTGAAGTGTCCTCGGACAGAGACCTCAGTTTATCTTCAGAGAGCCTGTGTACGGCTAGATGCCAGATTGTTGAAAACTCTTTTATCAAATGAAACACTACTCTGACACTTTTTTTTAAGACAGGGTCTTGCTATATAGTTCAGATTGGCCTTGAAAATATTATGCAGTTCAAGCTGGCCTCGAACTCATTTCCCAAGGAGACTGCATCAGTTTCCCAAGGAGACTATTTAATGTCAACTCATAAGTTTTGCATTTCAAAGCAATTAAACTAGACCTATTCCAATGTAGTAATATTTCTAATATTTAAATAAAAATCTAGCTTCCTCTTAATATTCTTCAGAAACATATCCCTACTTCTTGAAATTCTTTATTCACCCAGCAGATTTCATTTGACCAACCACATTATAGTTTATGAGGCTACAAGATATGAACAACAAACAAAGTCCCAAAGTCCCTTGCATCAGGGACTTACATCAGTACAGGGCATAGTTAATACGTGTAAATAGAAATATCATGTAGCAGCATGTGACAGATGGGGAGATGGAAGAGTGAGGGAACAAAGAAATGATTTTAGGCAGTAATGCGAGGAATTTCAGGGAGCGATTCTTCAGCAAAATGGCCTAGGAGGGAAGGCCTGGAGGAAGTGAGGAGAGAACATGGTACCCAGAAAAGGAGGCACCAGGCAGAAGGACATCAAGGGCAAGGGCCCTGGCGTGTGTCTGTATGTTCAGGGACCAGCAAGGGGAGCAACGCAAGAGGCAGACCTGCGGGACTCTTCACGGAGGTGCAGGACTAGATGGCAGAACTTTCCTTACTGGCTGTGTCAAAGGTGTGAAATGTTTTCTGTACCAGGTCAAAATCCTTTGGCCCGTTTTGGGCAGGGAATGAACACTATCTGATTTACATTTTATAGGATCACTGTGTGCTCTGGGTAGGGTGGGAAGAAGTAAATGAAGCCACTGAGACTGGTTTTCACAGAAGAGATGTGGGACTGGTGGTAGTGGTGGAAATGTAAGAAGTTAGGACTGGGATGTATTTCCAAGGTAGGGACAGCAGATTTTGTTTTGAGTTTCTAAAATATTTGGCCTGAACAACTAGAAGTAGGAAGCAGTTATTAACTGGGACTAAAACAATTGGAGTAGATGTGGCATGGAAGATGTCAACCTGACACCAGCTGGGATGTGGTTCAAAGAAGCCCAGGCCAGACACACAAATTAGGGCATCGCTGGTGCCACTCGGGTTGTCTGAGCAGAGTGACGTGGATCTGGGAGTGGAGTTAATGTTTAGAATCTGGCCAGATGAGGAGTAGTCAGGAGACTAAGGAGGAGAGGCTCTGACAGAGCATGTGGAAAGTGGTGAAGGTGTTTCAGAGAGGAGTTAGGAGAAACCTTCCTAAAGGCTGCTCAAGTATCAGCTAAGAGGACTCAGAATAATCAGTATTAAATCTGACAGAAGTAACTGGTAACTTTGAAAAGAGCCGCACTATTCTGAGGCAGTAGGGATAGAAGCTTCGTTAGCATGCAGCGCCACAGAGAATCTGAGGTACAGGATGACAGGAACAGGCCCTGGCTGCAGGCTGCTGCTGAGGAGGGAGCTGCTGGCTTGCTCGCTGGCAGTTAGTGTGCATCTGCAGGAGAAAGGAAATTTGGATGATGTGGGAAGGACAGAGCCTGTCCTCAAGAGTAATTTTCTTGAGGAAGAAAGAGAAGATAAAGATCTACCCTCAGACAGAAATAGGAATGTAAATATTTCAGCCACCAGAACAGGAAGGAAAGTAAAGCACAGGTGTGAAGGGGACATCCTTTGCTGAAGGCTTCTCTTTCCCGGGAAAGGAAGAAGTCAAATTACTGGCAGAGAGTAAAGACAGAGCGGAGGAGAAGCAGAGGTCTTAGAAAAGAAGGCACGGCACATTCACGGAAGGTCTGAAGGTTGGGAAACCTTTTCTGTACAGGGTCACATAATAAACAGTCTAGGTTTTGCTGCAGAGTCTCTGCCACAAAGCTTCAGCTCTGCAGCTGGAGTCCGAGAACCACAAGAGGTCACCACATGCAAATGAAGGAGTTCCCTTCCGGTGGCATTTGGCTACAGAGACACAGGGGCAGGAGGTTACGGTTTCAGCTCCCAGCCCAAAAGAAGAGGAAACTGGGGTGAGATTATGCAGGGAGACGGGTGGAGCTCAGTGGTAGAGCATTAGTTGCGCGCGCGCGCGCGTGTGTGTGTGTGTGTGTGTGTGTGTGTGTGTGTGTGTAAAGCCCTGGGTTTGATCCCCAGGCCTACTGAAACTGAAACAAGTTGTTAAATATTATTCGGGTTCCATTTGATTTTTGTTTTTAAATCCATTTACCATCTTCATCTGACTTCTATGGGCATGTTTGCATTTTTCAGGATTTTAATGGATCCCATGATCTTGGGACAATGTCAAATATATGAAAATGCTCTTTTAATCAATAAGAGAAAGAGTCAATATTGTTAAGTATTCTTCCTTTTAGAAAGGCAAAAAAATACTGGAGTTATTGCAACATTTAAAAGTCATCATATACCATAGGGTTGAAAAATATGGTGAATATTTAAATTTTTAAAATTTGTTATAATAAATGACACATTGCTATTAATCCCCTCATACTTCTCATTTTGAACACATTTATCCCATCATTTCTGACACTTTCTACAGCACTTGTGGAAGTTCTCTTTTGTTGTAGGTGCACTGTGGTGGTTGCCTCGATGTCCTGAATCCTTTTAAACATTACTTACCTTTCACGGTCATTTTGACTTTGGGGAAGAGGCAGAAGTCACACCGTGCCAGGTCTGCAGACGCAGGTGGGTGCAGATGCGCTGTCATGTTTGTACGAGCCTTCCCTCACATGGCACTGGGCAACGACACCCATGACTTTACATACTTCATAAAAATACCCATGAAAAAGGACTCCAAGAACTGTTTCAGAAAGTGGTGAAGAATAATGGGA